>JAHHFK020000727.1:0-29408 GCA_024533555.2 Aedes koreicus | reverse complement strand
GGATTCAGCGTTGATGTTCTACCTTGCGAATGAAATACTTATCGTAAAATGTCTGTGGGCCAGAGAGGAGATATTATCGTTCAAAGTCTCCAAACCCGCGTAACGCTTGCGATTTCAGAAATTTTAGAACGGCGCCCCTATACAGGAATAGAAAAGAGAGACGTAAGTCCTACGTCAAAAATTCAAATAAACCTGCTATTCTAATAGCGATTTTGTTTTTTTTTGATAAAACTTCAAACTGGATCCAATTTTTGATAAAACTTCAAACTGAACGCAATTCGATCTGGCTGTGTTTTGACAAACGTCAGTTTATTCGTATGTGTCTGAAACCTACCTCAGTTAAAGATTCGCACTGATTCTCCGTTCGGTTTCGCACTGTAGGCTCATTCCTGACAAATGTTTGATTGGACTGCACCTCAAGTTGTTTGCTTTCATATTGTTGAGTATTTTATTTTTTATTTCTTCTTAGGCAAACATGTATGTATGTATGTAAGGTAGCCACCTTGTCATGTATGCAGCTCCACTTGATAGCAAGATCAAATTGAGTTACCGGGTTGCATTCACAGTAACGCTGTATGAAGGGCCAAAAACGGTGGGGCGGACCCGTAAGCAGAGACACTTACGCGAAACCCGCGGGAACATGAGATTCTCCTTCCAACGATATGATCCAACAAATCGAATAACCCAATTCGCAATACTCATTAAGCTTTCTACGGGATGGCTTGTTAAGAAGGGCGCGTCACTCTCACTGAAATTGTTGGAGTAGAATTCACAGCACCACAATCGAATCGGTAGGATAAAGAAAATGATACTGTTTGTTCCCTCCTAGACGCCGGTTGTCATACCACTCCATTGTCCAATTCCATCTTGAGTGATACCCTGATGCTCCCTCCCTTCCCAATATATATTCAATTTCATATAGTTATATTTAAAATATAGTAAAATTAATATTATAATTATAAAATATAGTGAATGAATATTATATTGACAAATAATATAGTGAATGAATATAAGAATGATAATAACAATTCCATTTGTGGACCTGAAAGTTTAGACAATTTAGCTGCGAAAAACAAAAATTGATTTAAAATTATCTCATAAAACATGGGAAATCCATGAGTGATCTGAAATTATACAGGAATAGAATAGTGAACCTAAAATTTCGATGTGCTGTTCCGTTTCCTTGCAATAAGTTTTGTAGTGAGTTTCATCGGAAATAGTAAAATCAAAATGAATCTAAATGCAATTATGTCACATCATTTAATATCATAAAATAAAATAATAAACTGACGTTATAATATAAAATAATAATACCAGCAGGCTAGTAAACTATAGTAGAATACATATATCCGTAACTAAGCTGACCAACCACACATCGAAAGACTTCCACTGTTGCAGTTTCTATTGGATTAAGATCTACTAAGATTAGAATTTGTTTTCACAATAATAGTCAGAGAACATAATAAACGTAGGTACAAGATGTATCTGACATCTACTGGTATGTTACTGAAAATAAAAATTAGATGTGTATTAATATCATAATAATATTGGAAAAACTGAAAACAGCTAATAATAAGGCGAAATAAATTTCATATGAGTATGAATCTAAAAACTGAATCATAATAAAACTAAAAATTAAAATTAAAAAATTGAACTTTTCGTTAGCTCTTGTTCATCTGGACCCATAAATGATTCCTCATGTCTGTGAAATACGAAATGATGATTGTAAACTCTTAGGTTTTGAATTAATATATATTTTTGATGAAGAAGGAAAGAGCTTTTCTTAAGTAGAACCTTCCTATCTTTTCAAATTCATAACGTAGGTTAGATGAGCTATAACTGACAAGGATGCATAAATGCAAAGCAGAAAATGACTTATAAAAAAGCATAAAAAATGTAGTGAATGGATGTTATAATATAAAATGATAATTTCATTTGTATTTACATGGCTGCAGATTGTGGTCCTGCTGCAATTGTATACGGACCCGCGCATCCACCATGAACCTGAAAGCGGCACGTCAAGCCGGTCAGTTCAGCGCAAGGGTTATTTCTACTTTGGCAAACATTGTTGAAAAAAGCGTCCACAGACTGGCGTATTTTTTTACTTCAGTGGCATAGTAATCAAATCATGGTGACGAAAGAATCGCCACCTACCCACATCAAGCTTTGTCGCATCGCCAATGTAGTTAATGAGTAATTTTCCGTCAAACCAGGCCGCCATTGACATGAGGTCTTTTGAAATTGATTTTTTTTTTGTGCTTGATTGATCGAAAGTGGGGTAAATATGAGAATGGCACTTTCCTCAACTCGAATTGACGGACCACTCACTCGTCAGGGGGTCAAACAGTTTAAAAAAGCTTGATTTTGCGCAAAAAAAAAATCGGCTTTAATTTGGCATGACAAAAACAAATTTGACCGCCATATTTTTTTTTCCCCCCATAAAAAATTTCAAAAAAAAATTTTTTTTTTTTTTTTGTCCCCACCCCCCCTTTTTATTAACATTTTTTTTAATAAAAAAGAAAAAAAAAAAAAAAACAAACACAATCCCCCAATACATTTTTAAAAAAAAAAATCTTTTTTTAAAAAAAAAAGGGGAAAAAAAATAAAACGTTTAGTTCTTGAAACCCTTAGCACTTTCATGCAAAATAGGGCTACCATCAGTGCCTAGGATTCTCATAAAATATCCATGAGAAGCGAAAATGAATTTATCCCAGTGTAATGATGATGTTTACTTTCCCGGTTTTCATGGCTACCGCTGTCACTTCTATGCCAACTGAATTTTGTTTGCTGCAATGAATGAAGTCGGCTCTTTGTGCGGGTCAATAATCAGCTGTCACTGTTGTTTTGATTATCGATCGGTAAACATGAATATCATTAGACGAAATCTGAATATCATCTCTTGTGGTGATTTGTTTTATTATTAAGTGATTTTGAATCCTAATACGAACATTAACCAACCAGGGCCGTCATCTTCGTTCCATAAGAATATATGCTAGCAATGTTGAGCAAGAATACCCTGGACTGGGTTGCCCTTGCATACTTTCCGATCCCGGTGGGTAATTGATTTTCATTGTGGTTTATTGAATTTCATTTCTGACATTTCCAAATTCATATTGAAAATGAACCTGTTTACTTAAATGAATATCAAAGCATTTTGAAAATCGACCTTCATTTTTCTGCTTCATTCTTTGTTGTCACGAGTTATAATTTGATTTTCAAATGGAACTTAAAGGTAGTCAATGTTATGTTGCCTGAAAATCCACGCTTTTGAACCTAACGAGCATGATTTTTATCAAGACTGGCCCCCACAAAAAAAAAAATAATTCCCCAACAAATTATTTCTTTCCACCAGGACTATAGAAAATTTTAAGAAATTTACATTTGAATATTACTTCCCTTCTTTGTTTACAAAATCAAAAACGTCTGTTTGAAAAAACACTCGAGATTTATAAAATTAGGTGAGCATTGGACTAAGCCTACTATTAAAGCTAATGTTCTGTAGCGAGTTTTACAATTTACAACATATGACGCAAAATCAATGAAACCAAAATCATAAACTGATCACGTGCAACAGGCGTGTGATGAATATATACTACCGAGAACTTTTTTAGGAAGTGTATACGAGTTATATAGTGCATTTTTCTTAATATTTACATTACATGTGGTGTCATATTATAGTTATTAGCCTAAGGCAGTCGAAGGATTTGTTGACGGGACAAGGGTTCGTGGAGTCGCCAGTCCACCATATTTTTTGAAGCGATATCCTATTCTATTCTATGTATACTTTCATTTTTCTGTATTGAATTCTGTATTCTATTGAAAAACAATAAAAAAAAACTACAAGGGACAGCCCAATGGGGTTGCACGCCAAGTTGACGTAGGACAACGCAGCAATGCGTAATAAATGTTATTATTATTATTTTTAATAAGCCTGTCTTAGAATAGAGGCGACATTGATCGATTGGAATAAGCGAAACCTTGCCAAAAATCACTTTGATTGTGTATAACACATGACCGGTTGATGTAGACTAAGTTAAACCTTTGATTTGTATCGCTTGTTTCGTGGCAGATGTACTGTAGTAAGTGTAAGTAAGTGAAAAATTGGCATCTTAGAAAATATTTGGCGACCCTGGAAAGTAGCGTTTGGTTTGAATGTTGGTATAATAAAAGGCAACGGTTTTGCTGGCTGTTGTGATTGTGTTGATATGACCGACCAGCTGCAGACCATTATCCTTATCGCGTTATAGATTGTTCAGGGTCTGTTTGGGAATTCAAAGTCAGTAATTAATGAGATTTTTGATGAGTGACAGTTGCGAAAAACTCCAACTGTTTGAAGCAAAAATCTCTAAAACCTAACGAGAAATGATAAAGCTATAATCGTTCAAACTTAACGCGATCTCAACGGGCTTCCGAAATTTGCGCATACGGTTGGCATCAAAACGATTCTCACTTCCACAGTTTCTCAAAATTAATTTCTTCCTAGAAGTAAAACTCCAACACAAATAAAAAAAAACAAACCGAATAACTATTCATTACAGTACTAATTGGAAAGTGCAGAGAATTTCAATTCGGAATATAATGTTTGAAAATCAAAACCATGTCCGTCATAGCAAATTTCTTGATACTTGCCGGAACGCAACATTCCTTAAAATTGTCCAACACCGATGGATCAATAACTACACAAAATATATTCATAAGTTATTTGTAAAATTTTAAACACTTGAGTAAATTAAATGGCAGTCGTAAAACGCTCTAGTTGATAAGAACAAAAATCTCAAAAATCAATCAAGAAACCATCGAGTTATGAGCGTCCAGTGTTTAAATTTTTCGTGACGGTAGCCATTTGTAAAATTTCAATTTGGCATGCTTGCCTTGCCGTAAGCTTGCTCTATATTTACGCTTCGGGCTTATATGGAGACCGTCTACATTTCCGAGCCGTGTTCGAAATTGTATTCAACGCTCAAGGTATGCAACGAAGTAAAAACTAAATTTGTTTTAGCCACCGCTGTCTGCCAATTGGTAAGAACTTGGAAAGTAATGTTAGATAAATTCAAATAAAACCCTCTCTCAAAATAAAATTGATCGTCCTGAAAAGGACGGATTTGAAATGGTCTGCATTTGAATTAAAACCTTCTCGGTCTTTTGAAGTAGCAGGCTATTTCAGTCGTTCCATGTTGCGCTTTACCAAAAGATGGCCACCAAATATCACAGACACACACACACACGCACACATACACACACACACACACACACAAACGCGCGCGCGCGCGCGCACACACACAAGCACCTTATTTCGCTTCTCGGGGTTGCACCCACCGACTGGCTACAAAGACATCACTGGCTTCGGCAACTGACTTCTTAGCACACCACAGCATAAGTGCTCCTTCTATGTCACTTGCCACTGCCAGCCCCCTGCCAAATCCAAAGTGGTGCCTTGCCGCTCGGCACTGCTGAATGAAGCTAGTGCACCCTCCAGGGTACATGCCATCGTCAAGCGCTAGCTGCCAATCCATACTGGCTCGTTGCTCGGCACAGCTCCGTTATTGCCAAACGACTGAATAAAATTGCGAAAGTGTCCCCGTTATATATCGTGCACTGACACGCAGTGTTGCCACATTTTTTTCAAGGTCAATCTGTATTTTTACATCCAAACATCTTTTTTATCTGTATCCGACTGTAAAATCTGTAAAAAAAATCTGTATCGTATATTTAACTACTGTTTGGTTCCCGCTCATTGGTTGAAAAATAACTTTGCGTGCATCGCATTTGAACCAAGTAGGGTACCGGGATGTAATGTTAGCCTAGCTCCTTTATTCGGCCTATGTACCAAATATTTCAATAATTCGGCGATAATCAACAAAATCATGTTTCTATCAATATTACCGATTTATTTCGAAGCAATTGAGACATCATTAATCAATTTTTAGGTGTTCACTTCCACGTAGTTTTCGATTTCCGTAACTTTTTAGACATCATGACTTCACTGGCTAAGCTGAACATTATCTACACGATCTTTTAATTATCTAAATTTGGCTAAATTGAACCTATAAATCGAGTAATGCAGCCAATATGCACAGAAAATAGTCACAAGTTATAAATTGACTGTTCACATCGGCATAATAACAATGATTTGTCGAGAAAACCGTAGACTCAATGTTAGAAACATATTTTATTCTATGTTCAAATTATGGCCTGTTGTATGAATAGCGTAGTAAAAATATTGTTATTGGAAAAAAATAATAAAAATTTCTTAGTTTCGATTGTATGATTTCATATGGCTAATCTAAACACAAACTTGAAGAACAAAATCTGTGTAGAGTGAATTATAATGTTTTGATTATCAAATAACCGCTAAATCAAACGTGAAAATCACGTGTAGCAGTTTCGTAGCAGTTTGATTTAGTTTGATTTATGAAATGTTGTGTTGGGTAAGCGAATACAGTTGGCCTTAAATCAGAAAATCAGAAGAAAAAAAATCGTACGTAGACTACATTTAATCACAAATCTATCAAGTGGGATGTTGTTGCATCCATGAATAGACCCAATTTGGTGCTTATAGACCGAATTACATCCATATTACACGAAAGTTTCTGACTTAAAAATATGTGCAGTGTACCTTTTCGTGGTACAAGCTATGAAATGACTTATTAAACTTATCTGAGCAAGTGTATAACTAGCTAAATATCGCTTGCTGCTTTATGAGTTATAATAAAAAATGTAATCGATCGTGTGTGAGCAGTGTGTGGAAGCTAACCAATAACTAGCACTGTAACAAGTTTTGAAATTAGTTTTGACGTCTAAAAAAGTTGTTTTTCCAACATGTTCAAGTGATCAAGCTTACGGTAGTGAACATCAAAAAGTATTATCCTTCGATTAAATCTTCATTAAGCATGTCTTGCTGCTTGTATGTTAACCTTGATCCTAATTAACTTGACTCCAAGCAAACATTTTGCAGATCAACCGAATAGGGACGGTATTAGTTAAATCGATTTGGAGCTTACCAATAAGGCTATACAGGTGGAGAAGAGCATGGTGTTTGTCAGTATTAGTAACGAAAAATGAGTAAACAATCCATGTTTTCGAGTAGTGACGTAAAACTCTAAAAACAAGCGAATGATAACAAAGCAAGTTTAGTTTTTGTCTGCATCCTTTTAGTTCACAATAAGGCATTTTTCAGCCAAAACCTTTTAAAAACTACACCAATTACCGAAAATAAACATTCCACCTTGTGATTTGCTGCTATTATAAATTGATGGTTTTGGAGATCTACGTAACTCATGTTTACAAAAAACAGGCTGTGCATCATCTCACGAACACAATGACAGTATTTTGCATTACACTTACACAACTTAACCACTTCTTCTCCACCTGTATAGACCTCATTGGGAGCTTACCACCATTGAAATAGATCACAGAATTCTGTGAAAAAAGGCAGTTGATCTTCAAAAGAAAACTTTACAGATTCTCCTGTGAAATCGATATATTTTACGAAAAGATTGATGAACACAAACAACATTTGGGATAGTATGGTGAAACTTCTGTAAATATAGTTGACAGTTTCAAGAATCTCATAGAACACGCTGAAAACAACACTTGGTGGTAAACCATCAAAATATTTTCTTATGGTACAGTAACGCTCAAAAGTGATTCGACATTCAATTTTTTTGAAAAATAAAAACGGCAACACTGTCAACCGCAACCGATCTGACGTTTGTTTGTTTTGTTATGGTTCTCCATTCGTTTGGTATAATCGGTTGCGCATTTCCGTTTTGATCAGAGGGTTTAACCCTGTTTTGGTGTAATTCCACAGCTCAAAACTGACTACGGGGTAGGTGGATGTTTGGCAATGATAACGTCCTTGGTTCGAGTACTACTTTACCCATGCCCTTTCGCTCAATTTTCAGTACTTCTATTCCATTTCCACCCTACCGTACACTAACGGAACTTTAAACACTTTCTCTTCATATCTTTCATTCTAGCAAACATGACTGTCTACTCTTGGTGCCTCATGGCGATGAGCGAAACATCTCCTTCTACATCATAATCGTTACTCCACGTTCGGAGAACACAAATATAACAATTAGAGTATGCTAAATTACTATTTCACCCCATATGCGCGCCCTATTTTTACGATGGTGAATACCCTTTTGGCCCTCTCTTCTCCAATCTGATGTTTCTCTTCTGTGGTGAGTTGCATATTAACTTATTAGCACTTCACTCACTAGAAATCCCATAAGCGGATGTCAGTGCTCGCGTGAAACAAATGGGGTAGTTTTCCTACTCAATCACTCCACCGGAAAGTCTCGTAACAAAGTGTCAATCTTTGCGTAAAAAAATACGTCTTTGAATGTACCTTCATTAAGCTTATCACGTCAAGTGTGCCTTCTGGAAATGTGCTAGTGCGTAAAATTGTATGCCAACTTTTAGGTTATCTGTGCGAAAACAAATAATTTATTTTTACACGACGATAGACAAGATGGTGCGTCAAACAATACTAAGTTTGATACTCCCGAACATCGAGAACGAGGATTCAAACAATTTAATCAGTTCATCAGCAGGTTTTGAACCTTTTCATTAACATCATAAAAAATGGTTACTGAAAGTTATCAGTAACATGTGGTTTTTAATGCGAGTCTTTGCTAATAAAGTCACGCTTTCGAAACCATAGCCTAATTAATTCATTCAAACTGGGTGCCCGGAAAACTCCCGATCGATCTTGTATTCACTGTCGTTCTCCTCCAAGGCAACTAAACCACATAAGACTGCAGTCCAACCGGTCTGAAATTTGTCAAGACTTTACTTAGTGCGACATCGGTCCCATCACCTTCGAGTTATGCCAGAAATAAGCATGAGCTATCAGACAACGGAAAATGATCTTCGACGGTTCTTTCAACGCTACGGTTGTTCCCGATCGCATAGTTAGCAACTTACCACGGTCCCACAATGCTGGTTAACCTTGTTACATTTTCAGAATTTTTGCTTCACTTCCACTTTTAGCAACCAACTGTTTTGCTCGAGCCGTAAAATATGCTATTGCCGAGTCACGATGTATCATTTTCTACCTACCCACCAATCGTACTAAAGAAAATTTTGGGGGGGGGGGAAAAACCCCATACAAAATTTCAAAAATTATAGAAAAAACACGAGGGGGGAGGGGGCGGAATTTTCAAAAATAAGTCTACGTGGTTTATGAACCGGCCCAAAGACAACCAGCCCACTGGCATAAGCTGACCAAGCACTCCGAGATGATAGACTGAAGCAGAAAGTATTTAGTAGGTACCTAACTTCAGGCGCTGAAAACTAAAACGGTGCTGAAGTGAAAAAATATGCTTCCACTGTAATATCTCTCAACTAACCTTTCTTATGGATTTTTTTTACTGGATTTCTATTGGTTCATACATATGTCAAAAACTATTTCAGTAGCATTGACAGGAAGGCGGAATCTCCGAATCTACTGTCCCGTTAGCCTCACCTCGGTAGCCTCATAAGTTTAGGTGAAATCAAGAAACCAGAGGATCATCTGCTACTGCTGGGCCAAGTAGATAGTTTCCTCCGCGAAATGGAACCAATGAAAATCCAGCCGAACATTGAAACGATGAGCGAGCTGCTGGGTACTGTTCCACCGACGACTTCTGCGGAAAAGAAGATCTTGTCCACCATTCGAAGGCTTGGAATTCGCTATTTGACTTCTGTCAACTTCCTGGTCAAGAATATTTCGTTGCCAAGTCTGAGTTCGATGTTCCAGACGATATTCATAAGAAGAAATTATCGAAATTTGCATAGAATACCTGATCTGGCTGGCGATTTGCGGATGTGCTAAGCTAAGCGCTCCCATCATCACTTTCGGAACAATCAACGGTGCAATTTACACGGAAGACTGCCTCAAGAAGCGTCTCGTGTCATTCAAAAGGAAGCACAAAGAATCAACTTTATTTTGGCCTGATCTAGCATTTTTAAGTAACTTCTTTTTCATAAATAATTCAAGTGTAAAGAAAGTTATTGAACTGCAGAGCTTATTTCGATGTATGTAACATCGCTGCTTTCACACAGCGTTGTTCAATACCCAGTGCTTTAAATAAATACTTGTTAAACGGACGTGTTTTGGTTAATGAGTTTAACTTGTTTCTTGGGACATTCCGTCAACACATAGTCAGTAGAAAAAAAAACATCGAGTATCCTGCGAATCACAGAGCTACTTATTCCCCATGCCATCCTGAGGCTTTCGTTCAAACTGGATCCAAGTCGATCCCTATTTCCAAAGCGGGTTGAAGTGTATGGAAAAATCATCAAAATGTATAGAGAAAGTTTCAGCTCTTGCCGCTAGGTGTCATTTTAAGTACTTACACGGGAAATAATCCACGCATATTTATTGGCAAAAATCCATAGAAAATTCCACATAATACTGATACGTTCACACATGAACAGAACCCTCTGAGAAACACAAATGAAGTTTATGTGGCAAATGAAAAGTATGTGTGATAGCTATTTATCACCGTTGCTGATAAATAGCTATCATTTGTTGATCGCATTGCAAAACTTCATGTGTCGGACACACAGATATCATTGCTTTTTTATCAGTGTAAGTATCGATAAATTTGAGATTCTTATAGCAACGTTTTCGCATAGCTCAATTCCACCCGAGATTTCACCAATAATATACAGTTATTTTTGAACATTTGAACATCCCAACATATCCGCCTCCCTGATATCAAAGAGAAACAACAAACATTATAAATATATGCTTGAAAGTGAGAGACAAGCAATCATATAAGACACATACAGCCTTCGTAGTTTCAGTGTGACGTGTGACGTTTAAACAACAAATACCTCTCACTGCGTCCCTCTCACGCCAATCACTGTTTCTTTCGAGAGGGGAGATACATGCGCATAACAATTATTACTAGTGTTGTGCTCAACACCTAGGTGGCGGCACTTCAGGGCAGTTTGAGCTAAAATTCGAAGTAGAGAACGACGAGAAATTGGCTTTAATAACGTATGCGGGGTAAAATTTAGACAAATTTCAAAGCATCACTTATTAAATTTTCTCATTGTACAGGAACATTTGTCTGCATATTTTCTTTGATCAATTCGAGCAGCTTTGCGAAAGTTTGCAAGGATCATTTCCATTGCAGTCGAAATCTTAATAAAGGTATTTTTCAGTGCGTTTTTTTTTATTTTATTGATCTGATGCTTCCAGAACGGGTCTGGAAGTAGTTTTCTTGATGAGAAATGATGATGGAAGAATGTTAGGAGTGCGGGTCAATAAGTCCGTATCTGTTTGAATAAAGCGCAGCTTTATGGATAAACCGATATTTTATATTTAAACATAGTCTCCTTTGTGCTTTCCCCTTTTCCTACGCTTCTCAATTCTTTTTATCCCTTAAAAAATCAAAGTAATCAACAATTTTTGTTTTTGATTATTAAATTATTTTAATAGAATAATTAATTTCCCCCTCGTCCTTTTATATGATTGGAGAGGGAGAAAAAAAACACACAAAAAAACCCAGAGAAGAGGGGGGGGGAGGGAGAGAAAAGCAAAAAAAAAGAATAAGGAAACGAAAAATGCAATTTGTCCCGCCTCGCACTCAACGAGAAAAAAAGAAAATTTTGTGAAGAAAGGTGGTGTTTTTTTTTTTTTTCAATTAAAAATACACTTAACATTGGCAGTAAGATTACCCTTTGTTATTTTTTTTTTTCTCCAAAGAAAAAAAGTAAATAATGAAGATGATGATGCCGCCCCCCCCCCCCCCCAAGGTTTGAGCTAGACGATTTATCTATTAGATAATTTATTTAAAAGCAATTCAACCAGTTATGCAAAAAACTATAAGGGACAGCCCAATGGGGTTGTACGCAAAGTTGACGTAGGACTACGCAGCAATCGAATTCCCATACACGTCAGGGCCATCCGCTAATTCATTTAAGTCAGTCCTGAAAAGGGCCAAGACAATTCTATTGTACACACTTTAGGAAGCATTTGGTGGCTCTTAATTATGATACGTCCCCGGTTGTATTTTCTACGATGGTTGAGAGGGCCACTATCTCTAACGCGTAGAAGATAGTTATGGATCTGTTGGTTCATTGGTTGTTCAACGCGCTTTGCTATTTATTCCGGGACGCGGCGTTTAAAGCAATGCCATGTTCAGCCGGGCGCGGTAATGGAAATTTCAAACAGCCCAAGAGAAAATGTTAACCAAATAAACTGTCTAATTGGAAAATTGATTTGGTCGTCCTGAAAAGTTGACGGGGGAGAAACAGTTCGCGATTGAACTTGGGCTTTCTTTCTTGGTTCATCTCGTGGGATGATTGATTCTTGTCTCGTTGTCACGGGCGGCTTTTTCCCGCCAAATTGTAGGCTTCAGCAGCCATGTTTCTCACAGCGAGGTTGACGAAAGCATCGGCAACAACAGCCAACTGCAACAACGTCTCTCTGGGCAACGACTGCTCGCCGCTGCCAACTGCGATCCTAAGACCACTGCACAGCATAACGACTGTCGTAAGACTGAATCAAAATGTTCTGTTAAAAGCTATGAGGTAAAGGGGTCGGATGCTAGTGCACGAAAGAAGGCGGTACCACCGAAGGCAATGTGATACAAATTGCACCAAAGGGGACGAAATTCAGTTATTGCGCCACAATAATTAGTTTTAATTACTGCACGCTAGACGGATGATTTTCTTAACAGAAATATGCCTTAAATATTTGCTATCACCAGCAACTAATCCGCTATGCACAACTAGGAACTACAACGAACTCAACCACATGGTCGGTCTGAAGTGTCGCAGTTCGGTTCGAATTATCCGTTCTAGAATTTCGTTCGTTGGTTGTTCAACGTTCTTTGTCATTTACTCCGGGACGCGGCGTTTAATTAATGCTATGTTCAGCTGGGGCGCGGTGATTGAAATTAATTTGAAACAGCACTAGAGAAAATTTTAACCAAATAAACTCTTTAATTGGAAAATTGATTTGGTCGTCCTGAAAAGGACGGATTTAGTTGATGGGGGAGAAACATGGTTCGCGATTGAACTTGGGCTTTCTTCTTGATATTCTTGGTTCAGCTACTCGTCGTTGCGGGTGGCCATCTTCAGGTGACGTGGGATAGTTGATTCTTGTCTCGTTCTCACGGGCGGCTTTTTCCCGCCAAATCGTAGGCTTCAGCAGCCATGTTTCTCGCAGCGAGGTTGACGGGAGCATCGGCAACAACGATTGCTCGCCAGTGCTGCTGCCGGCTACGATCCAACTGCAGAACCAACTCTGCACAGCTCCACGACCACCGAAAAACTAATTCAAAATGCGAAGGTGTACCCGTAATATAACATTCATGGCTGCCTAGGAGACGTTCGTTACTTAAATATGAAATCTGTGCTAGAAAAGTACTGTGTATTTGGTAAATTTACTCTGAAAAAATCGACATTATAAGACATTACCTTATATTTGCGTTAATTTCAATAGTTGAATGTTATAAATCAATAGATTTAAATATTGGAATCGAAGCGTAGAAAATGTCCCGATCGATTGGTGAAAACATTTTGTAAATCGATCGTGAAATGACTTAGTTATAAACGTTCAAAACCTATATATTTTTCGTGACGCTCCAAATTTTCGCAATTCGAACATGTACCTCAGTATTGATAACACAGACGTAGTCCTACGTCAAAACGGCGTAAAACAACAACAAGCACAAGGAGCACCACCGCGACCGCTCCCCCCTCTTTTTTTTATTTTTTTTACGATGTTTTGTTTAAAATTTTTTTGAAAACGACAAATAACCAATAAAATAAAAAAAAAAAATGCCCAACAAAAAAAACCCAAAAATTACCCCCCGAAACCAAAAGGAGGGGAAAGTGCTCTAATGTGGGTCTATAGAGCTAGAATTTGGCACATATTGACACTGATATAAAAGATTGTTTAAACAAGCCTAAAATGCTTTTACAGCTTTGTTTATTTTTATCATGCATGATTTTTGTAACAAATATTGTTTACACTTTATTTGAGTCTTCCCTAAAAAGATGTATTTCCCATATATTGAGTTCTGTGCACTAGGGAAGCATATGAAGGCTAGTAAGAGAGATGTTTTAGAAAATGCCAGTCACAAATATGTTTTTTCGAAGTATTTGAAGCATTTCAAATAGCAACACAAGTTTGCACTCCTGGAAGTAAGTACACAAAAGGAAGAGTGACACAAGTTTTGCCAAGCTGAAAATCCCAAACATCTCGCACCTTGCGCAATCAGCTAATAAGCCTAAAAAAGGCTTTTGAAATCTATGCGACCTTTATGGGGTTGAGCGAGCTTAGATGCGGGATATTTGGAATTTTTCAGCTCCGCAAAACGTGTATCACTTCCTCTGCTGAGAAATTACTTCCAGAACCGGGTGTTGATTCACGAGACAGTTATGGGTCAAACAACGTTGAAGATCAAGACGGAAGTTTTGCAAGGTTCCATCCTCTGGATCGGAATGTTCAATAGTGCTAATGTTGGCGTAGTGATCATTAATTTTGCGGATGACATCGTATTGTCGATAACAGGCTAGTGGAAAACGGAGGTACTGTTGGTCGGCAAATGAAAAGTGTCATTGCTCCGAAAGGATTGATGACGAACTGAACTTCAATAGCTATGTGAGCTATGCCCAGGAGAAGGCGGCGAATCAACGGGGTGGGTAAGACCATGCCAAACAACGGTGGACAAGTTCGTTTCCGTTTAATACTTTCTTCCAGGACAAATTTAGTGCTCGATGAAGCGATGCTCAACTGACTGAGAAACGCGAACCCTTTGCAGAGGGACTTGTAGAAAGTCCTGTCGTAGGAGATCTGTGGGTGTTCGAAATTTAGGCACACCTAAAAGTCGGAACTAACGGCGATCCCGGAAGAGGTACTGGCAATGGAGTTTCAACTCAGGGTTTTCAACCGGTCGGAATGCTTTATTCAGGCCTGAAATCGTTGTCAAAACAGAGTTGAACTGAGGTCGCAGATTACCCAGCACATTACCGATGGTTGGTCAGCTAGTGTCGTACTCTCATCCAGTCAAACATAATAGTTACGCATATGAAAGCTTCCTCCGTGTAAATTAATTTTTATTTTCTGCTGTTTCAGCAAGAAGGAAATCCTTCACATCGTTTAACATGAAACGGCACTTAACAGCCGCTCATCTTAACATTCGTCCAGCACCAAGAAGTATTGGGAGGAATAGATCGCGATAAACTGGCACCTTTTGACTCGGAAAACTCGGAAACTTTTTAGAATCATTTTGAAAACGAGTTTAACACCAACCAAATTCAAACGAAGCAGGCGAAGTTCCAAAACAAAACAAACGAACGGCAGCACATAAAATTTAGAACAATGGCGGTGTAACTGGAAAACAGTTGATCTATTTTTGGTGGTCTATATTTTTGCAACTGTTATAAAACTAGACCAAAATAATAGAACACCGCTGAAAACGGCCTTAGGATAGGAAAATTATGTTGTTCGTCCTGAAAAGGACGGATTTTAGTTGACGGGGAGAACGTGGTTCCAATTGAACTTGGGCTTTTCACTCGGTCTTCTTGTACAACAGGACAGCCTGAAAAATACAACACTCTGTGAAATGTTCACACCGGAAAAGTTTCATCAGCTCTGCGTCGTTGTGGATGACCAGCTGCATGTGACGTGGTATGATTTTGGTCTACGCGTTATCGCAGGTTGGCATTTCCTGCCATCTCGAGCACTTCACCGGCCAGGTATTTCATCACCACAGCGAAGTAGACGGGGGATTCGGCACCAACGCACTCGGTGTAGTGCCCTTCCAGAGCAGACGGTGAATGCGACCGAGTGGGAGCTGCAATCCGACTGCAAATTTGTCACGGCCAGACATGTTACTTGGCAATAGAGTCGGTCGATGGTCGTCTTGACGGTGCGTAGCCGAGCGCTGACTAAACATCTTCGAGATCGCTGAAAGACTGAAGGAAAATTACAACGTGTCCCCGTTAAATATATTTTCCTGATGCATAGGAGACGTTCCTTACTTAAATATGAAGTCTGTGCTAGCAAAGTACTGTGTATTTGGTAAATTTACTTTGAAAAATCGGCATTATAAGACATCACCTTATATTTGCGTTAATTTCAATAGTTGAATGTTAAAAATAAATAGTTCTAAATATTGAAATCGAAGCGTAGAAAATGTTCCGATCGATTTATGCTAACATTTTGAAAATCAATCGTGGAATGACTTAGTTATTAACGTTCAAAACCTATATATTTTTTGTGACGCTCCAAATTTTCGCAATGCGAACGTGTACCCCAGTATTGAAAACACAGACGTAGTCCTACGTCAAAAAATAATTCGAAAGTACAACGTATTTCGAAGGTGCACTTAGTTTTTCAGCTCTTTTCAAGCACTTTACACAATGAATTTTATTTGGCACTTGAAATTTGAGACTAGTGATAAATTATGATGAATCAATATAACTGAGATAAATATTACATTTTGAAAATACTGATGGGCAAATGTTTTCTCCAATCAGAAGTGATTTTTGTCGAAAAGAATTTGTTGAGACAAAAGCAAATTTATGAATACGATTATAATATGAATAAATCTGTTTTGAGTGGTTTTGGCAAGCGTCTAGTGGCACGAAACAGGTTCTTATACATGTCAAATTGCTTTTATTGTAGTTTGCATTTGGTTTTCAAACGGTTTTTAATTTGGTCATTATAAAATCTTTTTATTTTAATCCAATCTAGAACTGCCTCTAAAATATACCCTTCAGAACCTCTGCCATGGTGAGCTAACTAGCCAAATTTTAGTCTTCATGAGGTTTTGGGGGAAGAAATCAAGACAAATACGCCTTGACCAGAGTTTTATGGATGTCGTTATACCTTGTAGGAATTCATAAAACTTAAAATGTTACTTGGGTATCGGGTTAGACCATTTTTAGAAAGTGGTTGAGTTCCTAAATCCGAAGCTGCTAAAAAAAATACAAATCATTTGCGGAAGAAGAACAGCGCAAAACGTGAAGCCAAAAAAAAGAAAATAAGTTCATGAAATGGAGGAGAAAAATGCAAAAATAGAAAAATGAAAACCAAAAATAAGTGAAGAAAAAAAAGAAGATAAGAGATACCGATAAAAAGGAATAAAAGAAGAGATCAAGTCTACATGAAGAAGAAGCAGAAGAACGGACCAGGAAAACAAACAGAAGAATATATACTGAAGAAGCGAAAAATAAGAGAATAGAAGCAGAAGCAGAATATTGGAAAAGAAATGAAAGAGGAGAAAGAGAAAAACAAAAACCTATGTATGCAGCGGAAGAAGAGAAGCTGTAAAAAGAAGCGAAGTGAAAAAAGATCTATAGAAGTAAAGTAAAGTGTCACCTCAAAAAATATGTGAGATAAAAAGAAGTTGATTGTTAGAGATTATTTAACAGAAATAAAAAAAAGCCCAAATTTGCAAAACACCGTCTGTAAATATATATAGATCAATGTTATCTAAAGCTGAAATCTGTTGAAGATACAACCCGATTTTGAAAGCACTAAAAACCAACTGTTACTATCAACCGATTTGCTCAAACATTGGTAGTGCTTTAGATGCAACACATTCTACCTTTATCATCACGCTGCCACTAGTTATACATACCTTAGTAGGAATACACGCCTGGAATGCACCCAGCTCCCATAAACCAGCAGCAGCAGGTGGCACTCCTTAGTGTCTACGCCTTCGACCGAACTGTGAATAAAGAGCAACAACCACTACCACCGGTGTTTAACTGGTAAATAATTTGCCACTCCCACAACTCTATTTCCGCCGTTGGTGTGGAATTTTTCTGATCCTTGAATGCCAGGGTCGGCAATAATCCTTACATTTTCATAGTGCCTAGCATTTGCAATGTCCGAGTTCGGTCCTGGCGACTGTGTAATCCAACTGGGCGCGATAAATTTGATCCTAGGAACACACAACCCATGAAATAGTAGTAGCAGTAGCATTAACAGCAGAAAGACTGTCCTGGCAGTTGTGATAAGGATCTTCTATCTTCAACACAAGTGAGAGAGTGAAGAATTGCGTCAATTTTATTTATAAAAAAGCAACACCACATATGAATGATGGACCACGAGGCAGAAGCCATTTTCGAGCATGAAACCGACCTGGGACTTCGAGTGTGGCATCTGTTGTTCCTCTGCCTCGGATCGGTGCTGGGTATTGTGATTATGCTGTGCTGTTGCTTTCGGTTCCGAATTCCCCGCACCAAGCAAGACATCGAGGCGGATTACCAGCGAAAGAAGTTGACCAGGAAATTTCGCGAACGACTGGACTGCATGAACAATGCCGATATCGATGAGATGGATCTGATGAAAGGTTTAATTTCTGGTGGCTTTAACAGAAATAAGTGTTTTTAAATTTTTCTTTTCTTAATTTTGTAGCACTGGAACGAATTCGCGAAGAATGCCTTGTAGAGCAGCAAAAGCACGCGAGCAGAGAAATCAACGAAAATATTGATAACCAGATTGTGAATGACATCTACGGTAGTGTTTAATTTTTTTCCATGTGTAGCCTGAACGATGTTCTTTTAATAAAGTGGTATCATTTTACATTGTGGACTTTTGATAGATGTGAAAGTCTTTGACTGATATGTGGCATTTAAGCAAATTCCAGGCGAGCATGTTTTGGACCGATGACCAAAAAAATACCCCCGCTTGGGCCAATTGTGCTTATTATGATGGAATAAAGGGAAGATTTACCCATCTTAATCGAATCACTTCGAAATTAATTCTACTTGGAATGAAAGGATTGGAACGCGAGTGTGTTGGTTTGTACTGTTTGAATTTGTTATTGAAAGTATGCAAACGTTCCCACGAAAAGAAATTAATCTATTTACTCTACAATCTCTTGACTCAGCGTACGATAAATATAGGAGCAACCTTCAACCAATCCGAGCTGTATTGCGAAGTTGTGCTGGTTGATTTCTCCCAAGAGTTTAGTAAGAACTAAACTCTACCACACTCCATTTATCCTATGTTCTTCACGAAGTGTCGCTATGTCTCTATATTGCGATTCGGCATGATTTTGTATAATTTTTAAGCTATGGATCTTGACTTGGAGAAACAGAAGTTGCTACTGAAGATCGTGTTCATGCAGGGTATATTTCCCATTATCATTTAATTTATGGTTTCAGACCGTTTTGGGGCATCTTTGCATTTCAGAGTATGGAGCAGCATGACAATTCAATGCTTGTAATGTTCAATTTCATTTTCAGCATTTCTGTATAACAATTTAATTAAAGTTCTATTTCTGAACTTCAGCTACTATTCCATAAAAGACTGGCATGTGATTATAAGCAGTATAGGATTGTATTTAAACTATGTGTTTAGTGGTATTTGAAGGGATATTCCATTTATTTTAGAAATCATCAAACCAGGCTCTTCGACCACTAAAACTGCGCTCTTCGACCCATAGAATAGTCTGTTGATTCTCAAAAGAATCAAACAAATCAAATATCTTTTCATTGAAATTTTATCTTGGTTGAGAGAATTGATCTTCTCTGCTTTTCAGCTTTTCCAGGACTATTGAGATATTAATACATATCCAATTTTTATTTTGCAGTAACAATCCAGCGGCTGTCAGTTATATTTTGTAAATACATATATTATATTATATTGCGTACATTACATACATAGAATCATTAATAAGGATAAGGGGGAATACAAGGTGCCAGACGAAGTGTTGGTTGGATGAGGGATTCGTGGTTATCTGGCCCAAGTCATGGATGACAATTATGCCTTCCTTGATGGAAATCGTCAGATAGAGATCAGCGAAGGTCTAATTATCTTCCGACCGTCTACAGTGAGTTTGCTAACCATATTTTTAACAAACCACCAGACGTAAATCCTAATGTGTATTGCTTACTGTCCATTTCCTGTATTAGGAGCGTTCCGTTGGAAGAAGACTCTCTATCCTTTCCGTAGGTTTCGTGTAAGTGCTTCTGTTTACGGGTCCACACCCCCGTTTTTGGCCCTTCATACAACGGAATAGTGAGAATTACAGGTATGTACAGTTTGATCTTGCGATTAGGAGGAACTGTACGCCATGGCAAGTCCTGCACTGGTGGTGGCTTCCTATTACATCACATCATATCACATCAAGCCGAGAAATAAAAACTCTGTCACACCCTGGTATCATCACGGAATAACCTTAAAGTATAAATTCGTAAGGAAGCTGTTGTGCTCTTATGCACTGCTCTTGTATGGCTGTATGTCCCGGCCTTATTTCCTTCTAGACCGGCCACTTTTTATGCTTCTCGCTCGCTCACATTTCATCTGTGCTCGTCCATGTCCATCCGCTATTCTTCCTTACTACTCCTGACTTCCCCCAGCGTCGGAGGACGCTGACTTCCCCCAGCGTCCGCACTGCTGGGGCCCTACATACCCAAAGCTCTCGTTCTCCATTCTTCACTGTTTCGCTGCTCTTCTTGCCATTTCCTCTGCAGCCATGGCATTATGTGTGTCACCGCTCTGTTGACCGCCTTCCCAGTGTTTAGGTCGCCGCACATTCGATCCACTATGTTGTCGACGTAGACATCCTCTCCGACTGCTTAATGCATTTCGTTTCGCGCTGCCGCAACTCGTGGACAGTCGAATACCACATGTTTTGGTGTCTCTTCGACGTTTCCACAGCTCGGACAAAGCGGCGACTCTGCGTGTCCAAATCTGTGCAGGTACTTCCTGAAACATCCGTGACCTAACAAGAACTGTGTTAGGTGGATGATTTCTCTCAATGCACATGGACACGTTCGGGATGAGCCGATGTGTCCATCTTCCATTCTCTTCATTGTTCCACTTTTGTTGCCACTTTCTCAGCGACTCGGCTCTAAAAGTTTTACGAATGCTCCGCGTGCCTCTTTGCCGGTAGCACTCGCAATCCTCTTTTACTACTATTCCGATTGGAATCATTCCAGCGATGACGCCGACTGCTTCCAACGATATGGTTCGGTAAGCGCTTGCCACTCTCATGCTCATCCCGCGATACATGCTGTTCAGCCGTATCTAGTTCCTCTTTGTCTTGCGCGCTAACGCCTAGGCTGGTCCTTCTTACCTCAGTATTGACAAGGGCACTTGCCAGGAGCCTCTAGGTGGTACACTGTATTAGTTGATGAGATTGAAACTGAAGTCCGATTATGCGAATCAAGATTCGTCCGAGTGACTCAACATAGAAGACATCCTGAGTATAGCGTACGGTGCAGACATCAAACAGGATTGTAAAAAGAACTGGGAAAACGTTATTCGGGAATTCAGGACAAGGTTTCGATTTCATAATACTAGAACTCGACATACTACAAAAAGTCATCTAACTCAACACCTGCATTAGTTCTAAACTTTAGTATGAGGGCCTCAAACATTGCTGTACCAGCGGGATACGTGAACAAAATCAAAACAAAATTCGGAAAAGTTCTTTTGGCACGAACACATCTCCAAGGACATTAAGTGCTCGGAAAGTGAACGACAAACAAAAATCAAAGGACTTATGGCCAGAAGGAACCTTACATACACGGAGGCTCGTGAAATCGTGAACCATTGAACCACCTGGAAGAATTTCCTACATGTAAAGATTCTTTTGCTAATATGGCTGGCGGAAACTTCAAATGGAAGGATCCACTCAGAGAAGAATGGATCAAAACAAACCAAGAACGGAAAGCTATCGGCTAAGGAGAAGCATAATGCCGATATAATGATTTTTTACACGGATTATATAACTAAACTGGGCAATGACGAGGCTGCAAAAGCCCATTTTAATGAATGCACAAACAGACATTATGACTTGGCCAAGGTAGTAATACAGGACACACAGCAGAACATCTCAGAACAGGAAACATAAACATGAAATCAATAAATATCTACGAAAAAGCAATAGAGTTTAAACTACTTCAATGTAACGTTCAGAGTTTATACAAAAATAAGGCGGAAATAGGAGAGGAGAGGAGAGGAAATAGACATTGGGATACTGTCAGAGGTTTGGACTAAAGACACTTATGTAAACACAAATACATATAAGATTACAAGATACCACACAATCACCGATTCACGACACGATGGTTACGGAGGAGCAGCAGTTTTGGGTTCGACCAAATACAACTTTGTTGCCAGTAAACCACCACTTACTTCTGATATGACACAAGCAGTATGTGTCGAAATACTGCCCAAAAATATAACGGTGTTGTCCGTTTACATCAGCCCATCAATCACTATTAGTTACTTTGAAAAAGATTATGAAACAATTTTAGATGTTACGGACCAATTTGGGAAAATTGTAGTCGGAGGGGACTTCAACGCCCATCATCAAGCATGGGGAGAATAACGCTGTGATGTTAGAGGCAGATCTCTAGCAGAAATCATTGATGCAACACGTTTGATCATCTGCAACGACGGATCACCTACATTTGTACCATTACAAATGGGCAGAGCGTCTAGTGAAATAGACATTACCCTTTGTACCAACGGGCTTATATCAGAACGTCAAGTAAACCAACCTAACTGTGCATCAGTGCCTACCGATAATCCGCCATCCATCGAGCCGATCAAGCAGATACCACTGTAGTGTCGATGGTGCTGACACATACGAGAAGTCGACGGAAGCCTAGCCACAACGAATCGCGCGCTTCCGCCTGAAATTGCGCCAACATCATAGCCGAGCTCGGAGAAGCGACGCCAAACTACCTCATCAAACACGCTGAGCCAAACAATAAGGTCGGTGCTAACCCCGAGCAAGAAAGGTGCACTATTATCCTTTCCTTCTATTAGTTTTTTTTTCATCGAAAATTATGTACAAAAGTAGAATAAATATCCATTTAGTTTTTCATATTGTTATTAATGCTTTATAGTTTGTTATGATCGCACATTCCTTTCCGCCATCTTATTTTGTGATTTTTCTATTGATCGGTAAAATTTAGGGATGTGAGTCCGAACCCTATTCAATTCTACCCGGGTAGACCCTGCTAGCCATCTGGCACAGAGTGAAGTAAAAGTCCAGACTAGACCTATAGAATTTAGCATACTCACAGCTGGACGTGCTTAAACAGCCATGGCAAGTGACCCCTTTGGAGAAAGGCGAGAATCTAGCAGAAACTGCCCTTTTTGAAGACTTGACGAGCTCTCTACATCAAGGAGAGGTAAATAGTTTTAATTATACAAATTTTACTGACTCGATCAAACCAACTACTTCACCTCAGACACAAATAGGAACGGAAATTTTGGTGTATTGCCAAAATTTCAATCGAATGAAAGGTTCCGCTAAGATTGAAGAAATCCACAACAAAATTTTGTGTTGTTCCTTCCCAATAATTCTGGTAAATGAAACCAGTTGGGATGAAAGTGTTCGAAGTGAAGAAGTTTTTGGTAATAATTACAATGTTTTTAGGGATAACCATAACTTTCATCAATCTGAAAAGGAATCAGGAGGGGGGGTACTTATTGCCATTTCCACAAATTTCAATGCAAAAATCATCACGGTAGAAAAATGTAAGGATTTCGAACATGTTTGGGTAAAAGTGCATCTATCGGGGGAAATACACGTATTTGCCTTTGTGTATTTTCTTCCGAACAATGCTCGCAAAGACTCATATGAAAAATTCTTTAAAATTGTCGATGAAATTTCGGCCAATCTTACCCCAGAAAATTCACATATACGGGGATTTTAATCAACGTAGTATTGACTTCTTTCCAGACACAGAAAATGAAAGTATCTTACTTCCAGTCGTTTGGGAAAATGAAACATTGCAGTTTATATTTGACAAAACTGCCAGTTTAGGGCTCAATCAAATCAATCATGTAAAAGGGCTTCAAATGGTGAGTTGACAACTTCGAAGGAGGGTGTGGCCGACCTCTCGTCCTCACAAGTTCCTACCTCACGCCTCCACGAGTCTTATGATCACAAAAGACTGCCAGCTGAAACATGGAGACGCTGGTTGGCGTAGCCTGGGCAATCTTGTCAATCTGACAATAGCGAAGTGAGGGGGTGCGACTGAAGATCGTGTACCTTTAAATCATATTGTATATTTCCCATTCTCATTTGATCATTTATTTTAGCACGCTTTGGAATCATTTTTGCATTCCAAAACCATGTAAGAGCCGGGAGCAACACTACAGGCATCAAAGACTCAATTTGTTTTTCAGCATTTCAGCATTACATTTAAATTAAAATTGCACTTCTGAATTTCAACTACTATATTCATAAAAGACTGGCATGTGCTTATAAGCAATGCAAGATTATAATTTAATATTGTGTTTAGTGGCATTATGGTAAGATAAGCCATTTATTTCAGGAATCGTCAAACCGGACTCTTCGTGCACTCCAATTGCATATTTGAAATGTTACTCCATATTTGAAATGTTACTAGAACAGTATAAAAAAAAAATATTACAACATGTCTTATAAAACAATATCTTTTATTGAAATTTTTTTTTGTTTTTGGAATGATCTAGGGAAACTGCCCCCATATTAATCTCATTGTTCCTATATTCATCCTACGATGAATCAAACAATTGGGCAGTTGAAGGATCGGTTTCGTTTTCTAATAATGTTTGCTCACGTTAAATAACTACAACAAACATTACTAACTAATCCTGTCACATGTATATCGTTTTATTTCAAGTAGGATGAATATAGGAACAATGAGATTAATATAGGTACATCTTCCCTATTCTGTTTACAGCTTTTCCAGGACAAGAAGGATATTAATACAAATCTAATTTTTATTGATTTTTCAGTAACAATTTATTGGTAGTATCATTCAAGTTTGAAATTTGAATAAATTGGCTTGTTTGTCTATAATGATATCCTAATATGTTGTGTACAAAATATACTAAATATTAAATAACATATAACGGGAAACCATCAGGGCACCCAAGTAAAACGATTTGGATAGGGTGCATGGGTCCGCCTCCTCCCTATTGTTAACATTTCGCGGAACGAGGGCGGGCTCTTCGACCCCATCTATTGGGTTTATTCTGTCAATCGAGGGCTCGATTCTAGTGCTGTTAGTGTGAACTTGCTTTTGGAAGGAGATTCTCTTCCCTATATTCGCGGGTTTCGCGTAAGTGTCTCTGCTTACGGGCCCGCACAAACGTTTTTGGCCCTTCATACAGGAGCTTGATGATCACAGACAACTATAGAATCCTGATCAAATCGTTTTTCAGATTATTCCACTGCTATGGAAAGTTTCC
This sequence comes from Aedes koreicus, assembly GCA_024533555.2. Taxonomy (NCBI): domain Eukaryota; kingdom Metazoa; phylum Arthropoda; class Insecta; order Diptera; family Culicidae; genus Aedes; species Aedes koreicus. The sequence goes on along the minus strand of JAHHFK020000727.1, from coordinate 4,237 downwards.
TTGCTGCAATAGATGGTAGTATTACATCATCATCATCATCATCATCAATCAAATCAATCATGTAAAAATCAGCATAATTGCTATTTAGATTTTTTATTGACAAATATTCAAGAAGACTTCTGTGTGACCAAATCTCTTATTCCATTATGGAAAAATGAAGCATTTCACACAGCAATTGAGTTTTCCTTATTTATACACCAATACCAAAAACCCGACGACAGCGAATATGAAGAGGTCTTTCAATATAATTTGTCAAACTTTGACAGTATTAGGAATAGGCTAAGTATTATTAATTGGCAAACGATTTTTAGAAACGAGGAAAATGTCGTATCTTCTGTTGTTGCATTTTACAAATTGTTATTCGAAGTTATAGTTGAGCATGTACCATTGAAAAGAATAAGGAGACAAAGTTATTAAAAAACCCAGTTTGGTATAATGAACAAATAAAAAAATTAAAAACCCCAAGCAAAAAGCACATAAAGTATACAAAAGAAATAGTTGCAACAAAAATCTGGTAATTTATTTGAATATTTGCGTCCAGCTAAATCAAGCCGTTAATATTGCCGTTGATGAGTACAACTTCAAAAACCGAGTTAGAGATAAAATCAAATCCAAAAAAAAACTTTAACTTTAATAAATAACTTTTTTTTAACTATGTAAAAACTAAATAAAATTCTTTAACTATGTAAAAACAAATTTACTCGAATTCGTTAACTATTCGTTAGTAGCAATGAACAATGGAAACCATGTTGAAACTCTCTATACAGACTTCAGCAAGGCATTTGATCGCATTGATATACCCATGCTTCTATTCAAACTGCAAAAAATGGGTATTGAGCTAAATTTTCTTAAATGGCTCGAGTCTTATCTTACTGATCGACAACAAATAGTCAGATTTAAAGGCAAGACTTCAAATCCTATTCGAGTTACTTCAGGAGTTCCTCAAGGCTCCCATCTTGGCCCTCTTTTGTTTATACTATTTGTAAACGATATTTCCCTCATTTTACAAAAAAGGTAAAAATTCTTATTTATACCGACGATATAAAGATATTTTTAGAAATAAAAAACAAGGAAGATATAAGACTATTCAAAAATTACGTACTCTTATTTTATAATTGGTGCAAAAAAAGCCTTTTGCAGCTTAACGTCCAAAAATGTAAATCAATATCATTTAGTAGAAAGCGGAATACACTAGACTGTACAATCTCTCTAGAAAATCAGGCAGTTGAAAATTGCGGAAGAATTAAGGATTTAGGTGTTATTTTAGATAAGAAACTAACATTCATTGACCACTGTAACACAATAATCAATAAAGCAAGTAGCATGCTAGGATTTATAAAACGATTTAGTTACAGCTTGCATGACCTATAAACAATAAAAACATTATACGTTGCATATGTGAGGTCAATACTTGAGTATTGTAGCGTAGTATGGTCACCTTTTTCAGTCACGCACGAACAACGAATAGAATCAGTTCGAAAGAAATTTATACTGTTTGTATTTCGAAACTACGAAATCGAAATGTTTTTACTTCAAGCCACCATCGTACAAATTATGCTTAATTTGGGCCTTTAAATCGGATGATGGCAACATACAATATGCATTGTGAAAACGTTGACTTTACAACGACAAAATATAAATTGAAGCAATACTTTAATGATATTTGATAAAAATCTGCCCATAAATGTACTAGAATATAAGCCAAATACTGTTAGAAATATATTTATATAGATTTAAGAGTGACAAAACATATAAAAATAACAGTAACTAAAGGTCTACACAAGATTTACGTCAAATAAATGAATAAATAAATAAATAAATTAGCTTTATCTGGACGGGCGACAACTTCCAGATACAACAGACCTCTTACTAAACTCCGATATTGGGTGGCATCTTCAAGAATTTCACTGTTTTCCTCAGATTTCAAATAGCCTGGATCCATAGGCTACCTTACTCTCTTGGCTTCACTCATACCATGACTGTTGATGAGCTTCTCTATGTACTGCTGGAGACGAACTTTGAAAGCGCCTTTTCCCCGTTGTACCTCAAGTCCTAGGAAGTGATGAACAGCTCCTAAAGATGTCAAATCAAACTCCTCATTCAGGTTGTTGAATATTCTGGCGATTTCATTCTCCGACGCCGACGCAAGCAGCAGATCATCGACGTAGACCAACAGGTACGCCTCACAGTCACCTTCTCGCACGTAAAAACAGGGGTCAGCTGCTGACGCCTTGAATCCGAGCTTCGAAAGAACTTCATTGAGCCACCGGTTCCAGCACCTCGCCGATTGTCGAAGGCCACAGATGCTTTGATTCAATCTGCAAACCAACTGCGTCTGGTCTCTCTTCTCGAACCCCGGAGGTTGCCTCATGAAGATTTCTTCGTCGAGTGAACCGTGGAGGTAGGCAGCCTATACATTAAAATGGTGGACAAAGAAATTCCTATTCGCGGCAACAGCGAGGAACGCACGCAATGATACTTGACTCGTTACTGGCGCATACACGTTGCTGAAGTCAACTCCTTCACTCTAAGAGTAGCCTTGTGCTACTATCTTGGCCTTATGCTTCACCGGTTCACCTTTCTCGTTGCGCTTCAGTTTAAAGACCCACTTGGATCCGACGACCGTCCGTCCTTCCAGCAGGCACACGATATCCCAAGTTCCATTTCGCTTGTGTGCATTGAGCTCCTCCTCCATGGCACTGCGCCACCCATGATCCTTCATGGCTTCTCCGTAGTCACGAGGTTCCTCGAAAGCACATGACGCTTTTTCAATCACACTTTCCAGTACGTAGTCTCCGAGTCGCTGCGGTTTCACGCCATGGGTTGAGCGAGTAGACCGCCGAACACCATCTTCATTTGCAGACTCAGCATCCTCGTACAATTCCTCACATTCAGAGCCATTACTCAATGGATCGTGGTCCTCCGATGTGTCGTCCTTCGGCAAAGTGATTTCTTGCTCCTCCTGTTTCGGAACTCTTCGTGAAGGTTCGGAATCTTCTTTTGCAGTCAGCGGAATCTCCACACACGATGAACCGTTGCCCAACTCCAAGAATCGAGCATCTCTGCTGACTGTTATCAAGTCCGTTTCTCGATCCAGGAACCGGTACCCCTTGTGCTCCATGGAGCACCCGAGGAACACCAACTTTCGCGCCTTGCTGTCCATTTTGGCACGCTTCGTCGCAGGAACGCGTACATATGCCTCACTGCCAAAAACTCGCAAGTTTGACAATTCAGGCTTCCGCCCCCACCACAATTCGTAGGGCATCTTCTCAATCGACCTTAACAGCATTCGATTCTGGAGATAGGTGGCTGTAAGCACGGCTTTCCCCCAGTAGCGCTTCTCCAATCCGGCGTCAATCAGCATAAAGGTGGCCATCTCGGTGATCGTTCTATTATTCCGCTCAGCCACGCCGTTTTGCTAAGGCGAATAGGGAGTCGTGAATTGTGGCTTAATTCCTTCTTCACGATAAAACTTCCTCAGCTCGTTATTATGGAATTCGCCCCCTCCATCCGAGCGTACAACGGCGGGCTTGCGGCCAAATAGGTTCTCCACCCAACGCACATAATCCTTTATGTTCGCTGCAGCCTCCGATTTGTGTTTGAATAGGTACGTCATAGTGAAGCGACTGAAGTCGTCAATAACGTGCATAACGAAACGATTCCCGCTTGGTGTTTCGTTCTTCATGAGACCGCAGAGATCCGTATGCACGATATCCAAAATCTTTCGTGATTTCCGCTCGACGTCCTCCGGAAACGGCGCTCGTGCCGACTTCCCCTCTAGACAAATTTCACAAATAATTTTCAATCCACAGTCGCTTACCTTCATTCCGTTGACCAAACCGTCCTTCAGCATACGCTTGGTGGAAGCCCAACTCACGGTGACCAAGCCGACTATGCCACTGGTGTTGGCAGTTTTCTCGGTGGGTTTCAGTTGCCTTCATCGCCGTACAAACAACACGTAGCTGGTACAATCCTCCGTTGCGAACTCCGGTCACCACAGTATCACCCTTCACGTCAACGATCTTGCAATTTTCTTTGACGAAGCACACACTCAGGTTCTTTTTGCGCTAGCTTACCGACCGACACGAGGCTAGTTGCAAGACCCGGAATAAATTTCACGCCACTCATGTCGATGCGAACGACATTCTCGCTTTCATCGTACCCGTACAGTACTCCGCGACCTTCGCCGAGGATTTGCGTCTTCTGTCCGTCGGCTGCGGTATTATAACCGCCCGCG
>JAHHFK020000726.1:0-73705 GCA_024533555.2 Aedes koreicus | reverse complement strand
TAAAGCTTGCTTCAGATAGAATTGGAACAAAAACAATTGCCTGTATTTCAGTTATTTATTATTGAATTCAAGATTCCTTTTTTATACAAATGTAGCGTTTTCTTCATACTTTTAAGAAAAAAAAATACGGATAAAATTATTCGTCACGGTTTCGAAGGAATTCTCGAATTTTTCCTGTAACCAGGCTCATTAGGCGGCGCACACCTTCTTCGTCCATCGTTTTAGCTATCTTATTCCTCCAGGTCTTCTATCTGATTGATGTCTTTGACAACCTTTCCCTTTGCCTTGATTCTCCTCTTCATGATTGCCCAGTATTTCTCAATAGGGCGGAACTGGGGGCAGTTGGGTGGATTAAGGTTTTTCGGAACAACCTGGACCCTTTCTCTGCATACCATTCTTGAACGACTTTGCTGTAATGACAGCTTGCCAAATCTGGCCAAAACATTACGAGATGGTCGTGGGATCGAATGAACGGCAAAATTCGTTTTTTGAGACACTCTTTTTGGTATAGTTCCGACGTCATTGTCTTATTTGTAACGAAAACTTCGTTTTTTTTTGCCACAGCCGCAAATGCCCTGCCAAATCATGAATTTTCGTGCTAATTTGTCGACAAAAACAAATTTAAATTTGACTGGAACATCCCCCCGAGCCGTTGCCAAATACAATTTTTGACCTGGGATTTGCCCGAAGTCAGCCTTGACATAGGTTTCATCGTCCATCAGAAGACACCCTTCGAACTTGGTCAGCACCCGGTCGTATAGCTTCTGAGCACGGATTTTGGCCACACTATTCTGTTTTATGGTCAGATTTGGCTGCTTGCCAGCTCGATACGACTTGATTCCTTCCCGGAGTCGAGTTCTCCTCACGGTACTAAGGGTAGTACCGAATTTTCTGGCACAAATCACGGTCCGACAGATTGAGATTCCTCTTAATCGTCTTCAAAATCTTACCAAGCAGTTTCCGGTCGACAGTTCCACTCCGACGATTGGCTTGAGGTTTCCGAATCGTCGTCAATGTTTCCTTATACCGTTTGATAACGCGCCATACGGTATTTCTGGGCAATTTCAGCTGTTTAGCTAGCCTAGATGGAGACCACAATGGATTTTCCAAATAACTGTACACAATTTTTTCCCTTCTTTCGGCTTCCATGTTGATTGCTTTCATGTGCTGCAGTCGATTTGCGGAATGTCAAAAATACATACGTGAAGCTGACAAAATTCCTGACACGTGGGCGCCGATAACTTCCAAATCTGTCCACCAGAGCAATATGAGGACAATATGAGCAAAAGTTTGTTCCAATTCTAAATGAAGCAAGCCTTAAACTATAAGGGACAGCCCAATGGGGTTGTACGCAAAGTTGACGTAGGACTACGTAGCAATGTATAATGAATTTTATTATTATTATTTTTAATTGCTGGTATTAGAATAGAGGCTGCATTGATCGATTGGATCAAGAAGCCTTGCCGAAAATCAGTATATAACACACGACCGGTTTATTTAGACAAAGTTAAACCGTTTGATGCATTGTCTGGTTCAACATGGTAGATTAGTTTCGTTCGTTTCGTAGAGCAACATTGAAACGTAGGTGCTGTTCTAATGGGACGTTGGATCGGCATAGATAAGTATGTATGTTAGAAAATTCTATGATTTGCTCTTTACAAATCTTTTGTCGGTGCTAGACTGCATTTAAATGTTGGTATGATGGAAGGGCAACGGCTGTGCTGGCAGTGGTGATTGTGTTGATATGATCGACTAGCTGGAGACCATTATCCTTATTGCGTTATTGCTTGTTGAAAGTCTGTTTGGGCATTCAAAGTCAATTATTCATGATATTTATGACATTGACTTGACAGTTTCAACTGATTGAAGCAACAATCTTAAACATCTATCGAGAAATGATAAAGTTAGTAGCGTTCGAAATGTTTCAAATATTCGTGATGGTCGCTATTTTTCGAATTTTCATTTGATATCTACCCTAGTCGATGGACGTAGTCAAGGTCCAAATAGCGGGGTGTTCGTAGACCAGCACTAGAAAGTCAGTAGTGAGAAAATCTATCTCAAACTCTATAGAAAGCATTGGTGGCTCTGAAGCGGGCGTGGGTTTGAATGATGATACGGACACGGTCGTATTTGCTGCGATGGTTGAGAGGGCCTGATTGTTATGGCATGAAAGATAGTTGAGAACCTGTTCGAAATATGAATTTAATATACAAGTACATACAAGGTTTCCTTAAAGAATATGTAACTGTATAAAAATCATTATGTTAATTGGTCATCAATTTAAACGATAATTTCTTTTTGCAGGAATTCAATAAACCCTTAGTAACTTCTCCAAATGTTTGAAAGTCGACTTTAAACTCATGCTACTATTTAAAATAGCTTAAAGATTTATTCGCTCCGATTGCTCTGATACTTTGCAGCCATATTCTGCGACATTTCACTTTCTCTTTCAAACACTTTCGCAAGAGTATTTGATTCCTATTGCAAGGTAGGGACTTTGTCCAACGCACTAAAACGAACAGAAACACTTTCAAGCACTGGTTGGATTTTGGAGAGAACATTACCAACATTGAAAGACTTGTTTTAATAAATTATGCCTGCAATAGGGAAGTCATAACAAATGCTTCAATATCACATTCCATCGAAAATTGAACAAAATTGCATTTGATTACAAAATAAACAACCAGCCTCTGCTAAAAGTTGAAACTGTTCGTGACCACGCTTGACTCTGGTTTGACATTTAGACAACACTACACAGATATGATTACCAAAGCCAACAGACAGCTCGGTTTCATGTTTAAGATCTCCGACGAGTTTCGTGATCCCACCTGTCTGAAAGCATTGTTCTGCTCTCTCGTGCGTTCTATCCTGGAACTTGGAGCCTTGGTGTGGTGTCCGTATCAAATAATCTGGATTGCGAGGATTGAAGCTGTTCAAAGAAAATTTGTTCGTTATGCTCTCCGTCATCTGCTGTGGAATGATCCTGTCAACCTTCCATCGTACCAGGATCGTTGCTCACTCTTGGGTATTGAAACGTTGGAACATAGGCGTACAGTCATGCAAGCAGTCTTCGCGGCAAAAGTGCTGCTAGGTGAAATCGACTCTCCAGGAATTCTGGCAGAACTATCTATCTAAGCTCCTGAACGAGTTCCGCGAACAAAAAATTTTCTGCAGCTCGGAACCCGTGCTGCAAACTACGGCCAACACGATCCAATTCGATTCATGTCATCGCGCTTCAATGAACTCTACGCTCTGTTTGACTTCAACTGTTCCGCTGAGACCTTCCGTCACCGTATTCAGCGTAGTTGGATGGAAAGCCGCTAGTTCGGAAATGCTGACAAATACCACATACTGGATACCAGACGACTGATTCCATCACGAAATATTATTTTTAATTTTACTGACAAGTTTTGTGTTTGTACAAGAATTAATTCTGTTTACTTGCTTTGTATTCCTTTTATTTTTGTTGATAAATGTAGTGTACGGTTTAGAGACAGGGGTTTTTTACGCCACATGACTTTTCCCCATTACATTTCAATAAGATGTTTAATCAGTTGGAGTTATATAAATAAATAAATAAATAAATAACATGCCAGCAACCAGCGGGCTGCGGTTGCAAGGGGCAAAGAAACTTTAAACGACCCTGAGTTATTTTCTATACCGAAACATGATTTTAAGAAATATTTGGTACTAGCTGAACCCGGTGCGTGCGCTGCTACGCTTGCAACTAAATGAAGGAAAATTTAATATAACTGTCACGTTTATGGTTTTTTTTTTTCGAAATGAGTTTTTTTCTTCTTGAATAAGCAGGGGTTCAAACTTCTATCAAAACATGCTTCTTACCCGAGAAATACACGGTTTGTGTTTAAGTAACCTGGATAATTCTCATTTTTGGTTGAAATTTGTGTTTCATTTGTATGGGAGCCCTCCCTTCCAGAGGGGGGTGGTTTCTCAAACCACCATACAATCATTGACTTCAAAACCCTCCACATGCCAAATTTGGTTCCATTTGCTTAATTAGTTCTCGAACCATCACACTGGGCTCATCGATTATAATAAAAATGTGAGTTTCATTTGTTTGAAGCCCCCCCCCCCCCTCAGAAAGGGAGGGGTCTTGAACTACCATAGAAACATTCTTGCCTTCAAAACCCCCCACATGCTAAATTTGATTCGATTTGCTTGATTAGGTCTCGGGTTATGATGAAATTTGTGTCTCATTTGTATGAGAGCGCCCCTTCCTGAGAGAGAAGGGGTCTCAAACAATCATAAGAACCTTCCCCAGCCCCAAAAACCCCTTCATATAAATTTTCACGTTGGTCGGTTCAGAACTTTCCGTGTCTATAAGGGTCTGACAGACAGAAATTCATTTTTATGTATATAGAAATCTAGCCTCCAAAAACCTCCATATGCTAAAAGTGGTTTCATTTACTTGATTAGTTCTCGAGTCATGCAGAAATTTGCTTTTTATTTGTAGGGGGAGCCCCCCTCCCCTTCAAAATGGGGAGGGGTATTGAACTGCTATAGAAACATTTCTTGCCTCCAAAAACCTCAACATGCCAAATTTGGTTTCATTTGCTTCATTGGCTCTCGAGTTATGCTAAAAATTATGTTTTATTTTTATGGGAGTCTACCCTTCCAGAAGGCGGAGGGGTCTCAAACCACCTTAGAAACATTTCTTGCCTTCGAAAACCTCCAAATGCCAAATTGGGTTCCATTAACTTGATAAGTTCTCGAGTTATTCCGAAATTTGTGTTTCATTTGTATATGAGCCCTCCTTTCAGAGAAGGGAGGGGCTCGAGTCAACTTAGAAACATTTCTTGCCTTCCAAAACCTCCACCTGCCAAATGTGGTTCCATTTGCTTGATTAGTTCTCGAGTTATACAGAAATTTGTGTTGCATTTGTATGTAAGTCCTCCCCTCCCTCCCCCTTCCAGATGGCGTAGAAGTCTCAAACTTCCATGGAAACATTTCTCTCCTCCAAAAACCTCCACATGCCAAATTTGGTTCCATATGCTTGATTGGTTCTCGAGTTATGCACAAATTTGTGTTTCATTAGCATGAGAGCCCCCCTCTTACAAGGGGCGGAGGGGTCTTGAGTTACTTTAGAAACATTTCTTGCCTACAAAAACCTCTACCTGCCAAATTTGGTTCCATTAACTTGATTAGTTCTAGAGTTATGCAGAAACTTGTGTTTCATTTGTATGGGAGCCTCCCTTTATAGAGAGGGGAGGGGTCTCAAACTACCATAAAAACATTTCTTGCCTCCAAAAACTTCCGCATGCTAAATTTGGGTTTCTTTGCTTGATCAGTTCTCGAGTTATACAGAAATATGTGTTTCATTTGTATGGGAGCCTCCCTTTATAGAGAGGGGAGGGGTCTCAAACTACCATAAAAACATTTCTTGCCTCCAAAAACTTCCGCATGCTAAATTTGGGTTTCTTTGCTTGATCAGTTCTCGAGTTATACAGAAATATGTGTTTCATTTGTATGGGAGCCTCCCTTTATAGAGAGGGGAGGGGTCTCAAACTACCATAAAAACATTTCTTGCCTCCAAAAACTTCCGCATGCTAAATTTGGGTTTCTTTGCTTGATCAGTTCTCGAGTTATACAGAAATATGTGTTTCATTTGTATGGGAGCCTCCCTTTCTAGAGAGGGGAGGGGTCTCAAACTACCATAAAAACCTTTTTGCTTTCAAAAACTCACACATGCTAAATTTGGTTTCTTTTGCTTGATTAGTTCTCGAGTTGTGTAGAAATTTGTGTTTCATTTGTATGGGAGCCCCCCTTTCCAGTGAAGGGAGGGGTCTCAAACCATCATAAGATTATTCTCCGGCCCTAAAAATCTCTGCATACAAAATTTCACGCCGATCGGTCCTTCCGCTCGCGAGTTAAATCGTGACAAAGGAAACCCCAACTCATTTTTATTATATAGATTCATCGAACAGAAATAGTGCGAAATTCAGGATCGCCCAGGATTTACGAATTAGGTAAGGTGTCATGCGGATACAATGAGCAAACTCTTATAATAATTCAGTATAACACTCTTTCAAAATCAGAATAGTAACCCTGAAGAGATCTTTTTGTGTGAAATACATCATATAATAGTTATTGACATTCTGTCGAAATGTGGGAACCAGGGCGCTAAACACAGATGGTTCTATCCCGAAAAATGCCGTTCTGCCTGTATAGACATAGTGATTACGGATTTTTAACACTCAAAATTGCGTCTACATCTTCTACATATATATCGATATCATCTTCAAACATATCAATATCATCATCAAATACATTTTTATCATCTACACATATATCAATATCATGACCATATATCATCTACATATATTTCAAAATAATCGTCATATATGCCTTTACATATACATGTACATCATATTGTGATATCCAAATTCCTACGAGCTTGGCATAGCACACGACTGCATCAAAAATGGCTGTCCAGCCAGCCACTCGCTAGCGACAGCCGCTGAGCCATCATTCTGGCTGGTTGCTCGCCCGCGTACCCTCCTTCAGGGCACTTGCAACCGCCAGCTGGCAGAGCAGTACCCCATTGCCGCTCTGCACAGCTCCATGGCTGCCGAGCGAATGAAGAAAATTTGAAGGTGTCCCTGTTTTATATCGTGCACTGCTGCATGTGAGACGTTCCTTACTTAAATTTGAAGTCTGTGATAGATAAGTACTGTGCATTTGGTATGTTTACTCTGAAAAATCGGCATTATAAGACATCACCTTATATTTGCGTTAATTTCAATAGTTGAATGTTGAAAATCAATAGTTTTAAATATTGAAATCGAAGCGTAGAAAATGTCCCGATCGATTGGTGCAAACATTTCGGAAATCGATCGTGGATTGACTTAGTTATTAGTGTGCAAAACCTATATATTTTTCGTGACGCTCCAAATTTTCGCAATTCGAACGTGTACCCCAGTATTGAAAACACAGACGTAGTCCTACGTCAAAACAGTTTCTTAATCATAAGATTTGTCATGCATTTATTCTCCTGATAAAGTCACTATTTATCACGCCGTAATCAGATTTCTGCCCGTTTTTTCTCTGTTGTTTTTTGTGCTTAAGGCATTCTCACTCTATTAAAACTCAACGATGAAAAATAGAAATGCTATTCCCTCAATGAAAAACGCAAATCCCAAACCCCAACGACCCGAAAGCGGATGACGCATTTTAGAATTAATTAGCTTAGACGCGTGCTGGAAAAGTCCCATCCAATTGCATTTGACGTGTTCTGACGTCTCCAGCTACCATTTTTTTCCCTCCTCTTCCAATTTCATCCGAACCAAAATATGGTGCAAGAATCTGGCGAACGACGGCCGCGGCGACACCCCCCGAGTCCAACGAGATGACTAATGAAAGTGTGCCTCCACAAATATATTGGGACTGAATTATTGAGGAAAGCGTCGTACAGCAAGCCAAGCAAACGATGATCACGAAACTGTACGGAGAAGATCGACGAAATGTGTCACAAGACGGATTGTCGTCGTCGTCGTCTTCAAATATGAAAAAGAGAACGTTTTTCGAAAACAGTACCCACCAGGTAACGCAAAAGTCGGAAATTTACTTTCCTATAAATGAAAATGTGTTCAAGGCAGCGCGGCTGTACTGTAGCAGAAATATAAAACAACCATAATGTTACATCAACCGTGATTTCAGAGGACATTTTTTTTTGCTCCGTAATGAAAACAACTTTGAAAGCGGAGTGTTTCCCTCCCGTAAATCACTGAAAACAGGAAGTAGCACTGGTGGGGAAACGAATGAGCTTGTAGAAAGAAAGACGCAACCATAGGTAATAATATCAACAAAACTGCCACCACTTTTGTGTGACAGTAGAAGATTCAAGTGGCGACGAGGACTGTGATGATGAATCATAGCAATCCACTTAATTAATATTCGCTAATGTCATGAATCCGCGCACTATCAAGCCAATACGTACCTCTTCTCCGAACCAAAGTGTGAGCAGGCAAAATCTGCAATTGTGTGTAGCCTTTGGTGCAGTTGGCGTCCAGCAGCGAGGACACTTCCTCCGGCGAAAAGGCACTGTTTTCTACAATGGTTTCGTCCACCGACAGCAGCTGATCGCCGACCGAGAGGGCACCACACCTGAGTAAAAATGTCAAATTATATAATCACGATCACGGTAGTCTTATGGGGTCCGCGGAAACATACCGATCGGCAATACTGGCCGGCAGAATGCTGGCAATGTAGATGCCGGCCGGCTGCACCTCGTCCATCTTGCTGTGGTAGATGTCGCTCTGGTTGACAGCGCTGGAGTAGTTGCTCAGAATCAGTCCCAGCCTTTCGTTCAGTGGCCGTTCGATCTCCAACAACAGCGGACCCATGCTGAACTCGACGCTCTGCATTACCGACACATCGTACTCGATCGTGAGATTTGTGTAGCCGGACAAGTGTCCGTTTTTCAAGATGTGCTGCGCCTCCGAGAGGGTTTTGTTTACCAGGGAAGCCTGCAATGATAAAGGATTGTGTTAACGAAGGCTTTAAACTATGGCTAAAAAAAGACCTACATTATCCACCCGTAGTACACGGTCACCGGGTTTGATCTGGCCGGTTTTGAATACCGGACCGTGCATTCGTACGTTCGTCACGACCAGAGGATATTCTCCGCCACCACGCAGCGTCAGCCCCAGGCAGCCATTTTCACGCTCCACCGTGATCTGGGCCAGCTTGGTGGTCACGCATAAGCTGTTCTGTGAAACTGGAACGGAACGGACACAGAAACGTGAGAGAGAGAGAGAGTTTCGAATACGATCAAAGAATGGCGTTGGTTAGTCGTTTGTTTTGGGATGCCCACGCGCTGAACGGTTCAGTTTGTAGAAATGGGCATCTGCCAGTGTCGTAAATTATCACTGAAATTAGAAGATGCTCCTTCCACCGTGATGCAGGCCGTGCGATACATTTTGAGCTAGCTGTTTTGACATGGGATTGAGTTTTTGAATCCATTAGGTGGGTATCCTTCGTTTGTCAGATTTATGCAGTTATTCTAATCCGTATTTGTCATGAATTTAAGGGAAGCAGGCTGGCTGGTATATTGTTTTTCAACATATGAATTAATTGAGGGGGTTATAAGCAGACTATTCAAGACATCCCAATACTAAATAACAATGGATGACAAATTAATTCGGGTCCACTGTCAGTTGTCTAAAAACAGTTCAACGTTATGTGTTATGCCTTGTTCAGACTGCTGAGTTATAACATGTTATAATAATTATCAACAAGAGGAATCTCATCAAGTAAGGCTTATAACATGTTATAGCTAATTAGTCTGGCCAGCATTTTAGCAATTAGTAAAATCCAAATGCATAGCAACAAGCCAAAAAGGCACACAAACTTGTGACCCTTTTTTAAACAACCAAAGACTGTCAACTAAAAAAAATTTCATAGTAATAAATTGTTAATAAACCCAAAATTTAAAAAAAAAATCAAAATGCATATCTTATGTTTTCAAATTTTTACCACAAAAACTAGACATCTAAACACACATTTTCATGACTGGACTGGACTGGACTGGAGGTGGATGGAGAAGTTTTAAACGAAAAAGTTTCTGAAGAAACTATTTTGGGTACATTTTCAAAACATTGGTTATTTCCAAGAAAACCGAGTCTGAAAGCGTAGCGGCTTCCTGTTTTAACCACTCAGCCATATAAACGAGTTTAGGATGGCTTCATAAAGACCCTACGGTTGCTTCGATTGTCGAGGCACTAGTCTTCGAGCAATCTCTGTGCAGCCAGTCGCTCGCACACATTTGCATGGTTTCGATAACTGCATAAAACGCTTTGTAGAAGGGCAAAATTTCCGTTTCCGAATCATGCGGCTTTCTCAAGAAATGATTGCAACATTTGTACGTCATTTTTTCCACCTTCTGAACTTTTGGGCATACTTATACATCTCATCGTAGCAATCCTATTGTTTACAGAGAAAAAATCACAGAGTTATCAATTGATTTGCAGCAGTCATAGCGCAAACAGTCAAGCAACTACGCCCGATGGTTTGTTCGAACTACCAGCTCCATCCCGGAGCGAAGAAGTTGAACATCGTAAGGCATTGCATGTCCAATCCGTAATGTACAATCCCCCCCCCCCCCCCCCCCCCCTTCTGGAGAAATGCGAGAAGGTCGAACGGAAGCCTGGAGCCGTATTGCGGATCTCGAAACGAAGAATTTTTTCCCACAAGCGTTCGTACAAAAAGTCGTTCGTTTCGAGCTACGAAATGTCACCCCTGGTTTTGGCAGCCCGACAGAGCTGCGCGATATAAATGCTGCAGAAGCTGAAGAGCAAGACCGAGAGCAAGGTGGCCTCATCGTTCCGCGCCTTGGGTCGAGAGGTTGGTGGAACCAGCCAAAGCTCAACCCGAGGATCTAGCATTAGCATTTAGCATTAGCATTGACGTTTGCACACCTTGTGGATGGAGCTACGATAAGGAACAATTCGTTGAAGACATTGCATGTTACCATGAAACGGAACAAGATACTGATACGTTTCTTCACGCAATAATCTCCACTAAGAGACTCCTCGATCGCTCACCTGGCCACGTCCATGCAACCGTTGGAGATAGGGAGGATTTGGTATCTACCTTAAGAAGACACGGGGAACCCACGTAGCCTTCAGTAGATATCAAAGGAAAAAGGAAATTAATAGTCGGAGAGAATAGTTAAATAGAATGCCTTGTTTGGTGAACAGAACAATAATTTATTAAAAACGGTCGTTGGGAGCATCTTGTCTAAGAAGGTTAAGTGATGCTTCATTTCTCTTCAAATGGTGGGAACTTTAGCATTAACTATAGTCCTAGCCCAACATGGCTTATAGTTAAAGCGCCATTTCTCGCTCACTGAAAAGAGAAGAATGTCTGAGAATATAAGAACGGGTGGTGAGAGAAAATTTATCACATTTCTTAGATTGCAGCAACAACGATTTACCGAACAGGTTTTTTCCGATATTGAAGATATAATTTCACGTCACATTATTACTCTCAACTGTCTCTGTAAGGAGTGTATCGAAAATAAGCTATCCACAAACTTTCTTTCAAATTATGTTGAAAACCGATATTTTATTCATACCAAAAATTGATCCTTTATTGTACGAGGTTAAACTTGAACATAATGAAGACCGGATGAAATTTAAGTTATTCCTTCACGAATTTTCGAACTTTGGATCGAATGCTCTTCATCAAGTTCCGGACAAGTGTTGCATCGCATTTTTTGGACGCTTGTGCCCAACTTTTTTTGAACTCCTGCATGTTCCCAGCTGCCTTACCAGTCTTCTTGAAGACCCTCTTCACGATTGCCCAGTAACGTTCGATGGGTCGAAGCTGAGGGCAATTTGGTGGATTGATATTTTTCTCAACGAAATCTATACCCTTTTCCGCAAGCCAATTGAGAGTGGTTTTGGCATAGTGAGCCGACGCTAAATCCGGCCAAAACAGTGGAGGTGTACTATGCTTCTTATATAAAGGCAACAAGCTCTTCTGGAGACACTCAGATCGATAGATTTCCGCATTTATAGTTCCGGTAGTGTAAAAAATGGTTGACTTCAAACCACAGGAACATATTGCTTGCCATACCAGTACCTTTCGACCGAATTTCTCCACTTGAATCGACCTGTCCGCATCGCTCACATCCTCCCCAACGACGGCAGTAAAGTATTGTGGACCTGGAAGGGTTTTTGAGTCCTCCTTTACATAGGTCTCATCGTCCATCAAAACGCATGCATCCGGACGCTGCAAAAGACGCGAATACAATTTCCGGGCCCTTGTTGCTGCTCGCTTCTTCTGTTCTGCACTTTGTTTCGAGATTTTCTGCTTCTTGTAGGTCTTCAGGTGGTTTCGCCTCTTGATACGCTGGATCATTCCGACACTCGTTCCTGCTTTTTTGGCCAAATCACGTATTGACATTGATTTGTTCTTCATGATTAGAGATACCACTTTCTGCTCCAGTTTCGGGTTGGAAGAACCGGGTTTTCTGCCTCTTCCTGGTAGCTCATCCAAAGAATAGTGTTCCCCAAACTTATTAATGATGGTTTTAACACTCGCATGATGAATTCCAAACTGCTTCGCCAATTTTCGAATAGTAATACCCTTCTCACTTAGCCATGTGTCCCATTTCCTTTTCAATACGCGACATTTTGAAAACGCAGAATTTGAACCGCACAAACAAGTGAACAAAAGAAAGCTGACAGTCAAACGCACAGCATGCAGTGTTCAGAGCATAAAAAACCATCACAAATACATGCGTACAACGCAAATGTATGTGGATAGCTTATTTTCGATACACTCCTTAGCTAATTTGTTCCTGAGATTTAGCAGTGAATATTATGATAATGAGTTTCAAGGAAATAGAATAAGTAGTATATTAAGGTAGCAATTTTTGAAACATTGTATAACAATTAAAAATAATGCATTCGTGAAATAATCCGAGAGAAGCAAGAAGTCTGTTTCAATAAAAATATGTTAACTGACTTCCAATGAGTGATCATCGCATTGCAAGTGCCACCAAAACAAATTTCATTTACGTGCTGGCAATTTTGGATTTCTTGCCTCTCAATAATAAATTTAAATAAATAAAAATGATGATCAATGCTGGTTGAGCCAGCATAAGCTGAAGGAATGTTATTTATCTTCTGTGGAAGCTGAATATGTTTGAATATGCTTGGTTTAAATTATTTATCCAAGATTGATAAATCTGATGGTGATTTTGTTCTTCTGGTTGGGATGTTATCGTAAAGTCTAGAAGACAAATTGGGATCTAATCTGACCTAATCTAATGAAATCTAATCTAATCTAATCAAATAATCTGAATTACAATACGTTTAATCACTGTTAATAGTACTAGCATCTAGTTGGTTTTAAGCAGATGCACAGATATTCATTTATACATTAGTACCGATTTAAACCCACCGTAAGGATGCCATCGGGGCCACTCACAAAATGTCATAATGGCTTACTTCATATAAGACTCTTAACTATGCGTAACAGCCTAATTGAACCGATTCAAACCAACGGCAAGGATGCCATTTGTAGCCACTCACTATCATTGCCACATCCACCGTTGCCCCTGGTCGTCTCTTTTCCTTAGTCGCGACTGCTATTTCTTCCAATGGTCCTGCAAGGCATAAGCTGATGCCAAAGAACGTCGATTCTGGCACTGTTCTAACACACGTCCGGATCCCCAATCCAGAAGACCGTGCCAAAGCTCAAACGGAGGATCTACTCCAATAATTTCGTGGTCAAAACGGAGAAGCAGCTGATCGCCATGGTCAAGAAGAACTAACAAACATGCCAACATCCATCTTGTCATCGACCATAGCTAAGGTTCCGGCAGTGGGCAGGGCGTTAAATCGTTTTTTAACCTATTCATTACGGATGGGTCATATGTGACCCAAGATTTAAATTTGCTGACAAATTTCGGTTTTAGAGTTACAGAAAAACTTTGTTCAAAAATAACTCTTTTAACTAATATCGAACAAGAATTGTTACCGACACAATGATAATCTAGATCATCCAAACTGTCCTTGAGTTCAGATCTTGATGGTTTACATGATCTACAAGGAGGCTTAGAGTGTTTTGATGATGATGATGATGGTCCCGCCACTTACCCCTACAAAGGTTTGAGCTAGATGATTTATCTATTAGACCTTTTGACCGTACCGCTTAGCTGTAAAAGCTACAAGCAAAATCTTAACACCGTTACAGACATATTACAGAGTGCTCAGAATGTCTACGGTTCAAATATGAATTCAGGTCTTGGTGTTTTGCATGATCAACAAGGGGATTGACGAGGACTCCATCGTACTTATGAGTTGTCAAAGCTCCGTGGGACATCTTTGCACAATTATAGTTATACAACAGTATTCTCAGAATATCTACGGTACTTGAAACTTTTCTTGAGTTCAGATGTTAATGTTTTGCATGATCAACAAGGTGATTAACTTATGAGTTGCAAAAGCTCCATGTCCAAGTGGTGGATCGCTCAGATAACTTTTCTCCTGTGCTATTTTTCTTGAGTGTGTCTACAAGCGTTGCAATGTTCTGGGAGTTCCCGTAATGTGCCGAAGGTGCCGATGTGTTGACAGCCCAAATTGTTATTTTCTGCTAAGCCTGGTAAGGGAACGTCCATTAATTATGTCCCGCAAAAAGGGACTTTTTATACCCCCCCCCCCCCCCTCTTGTCACGTTTTTTGTATGGACCTTCCAAATTTTTTGTATGGATTGTCACGTTTTCTAAACCCCCCCCCCCCCCCCCCCCCTCCCTTACTGCGTGACATAATTAATGGACCTTCCCTAACCAGGCAATGCATATAGGCAAGGTTGCTGGTTTCTAATTTCCATAAGCTCAACTGTCAAAAGTTTTCCTCAGTGTGCCAGATATGTGGTAAGGATTGAAAATCTAAGAGCCGCAGTTATGAAACATATTCTTCTAATGTGTAAGAATCGTGGCTGGCACACTGTTCTAAGCGACTCTTACCCTTGTCCATGTCCCATGGTGTTTTGCATGATCAACCAGGCGATTTTCACTACAATATCATGGGTACTCCAAATCATTATGGAGTTCGTATCATAATGTTCTAGAGAATCAACCCGCTATTTGTTTTTTTTTTCTCATCAAACATATGTTTTTGTTTTTGTCCATGGGACATTTTCCAACAGTTCAGTATACTCAAACTTTATTAACTTTTCACATACATAAAAAAAAACTCAGGCAGACGATTTCTTACCATCAATGAAATACGACTATAACGGTGTTATGATGTTCCATAAAGCTTCACGATGCATATATACGGTTGAGAAATCGTCAATATCCTTTATAATATTGTAGAATATTATGATCTGAACTCAAGAATAGTATCGAGTGCCGTACACACTTAGATTTCTTCACAGAAATCTGTAAAATTTTAACGAATTCTCAACAGTTGAACGTTCGGTAATCTGATTTAACGGATTTCGGTGAAATTTTACAGTTATCTGTAAAAATTTCACAGGAATTTGTATAATTTTACCGAAATCCGTTAAATCTAATTACCGAACGTTCAGCTGTAGAGAATTTGGTACATTTTTAAAGATTTCTGTAAAAAAATCTAAGTGTGTATACACGGTGTTCAATAAGTTCGGATACACTTTCAAAATTAAAAAAATGAAAACATGTTTTTTTATTTTTTGGATTTATGTTATTGAAAGCTATGTTTACAAGGAACGTTTACTACATTTCTCTTGGAATGACCCCCCCTTTGTACTCCTTAACGAGCTTCAAACGTTTCTCGAACGCGTCGCAGGCGGCACGCACGGACTGCATGGGCATTTCGTCCCAGATTTTGAGAATTACCGTCTTGAAATGATCCAAAGTGCTGACCTTGTATTCGTTCAGCTTCGCCATCATATAGGACCAAACAAAAAAGTCGAGAGGATTCAAGTCCGGGGAGCTGGGAGGCCACAAAGTTTTGTCCAGAAAGTCGGTTAAATTGTCCCGACACCAGGCTTGAACCACATTTGCCGTATGGGCTGGTGCACCGTCCTGCTGGAACACGTAGTGCTCATCGCCGTAGAGGCTTCGGAGACTGGGGGCAACAACCTTTTCCAAAACCTCAGTTTTGTAGTACGCCGCGTTGATTTTGACGTTTTTTTCAATAAACACCAAGGGTAGCTTACCACGTTTGCATACTGCCCCCCAAACCATCACCGACGCGGCACTTTGGAACCGAGGGATGTTTATATTGGATTCAGGAATGCTGTCCCTCGATGGCGCCCACACCCGGTCATTTTGCACATTGTGCGGCTGCTGCAGCACGAACAGTTTCTCGTCCGAAAAAACAAACTCCTGACCAGCGTGCCGAGAGAGGATCCTCTTAGCTCGATCCAACCGCTTTTGCTGGTAGCCTCCGAAACGCCATGGACCTTACGTTTTTTGTAAGGCCTGAAACCAAGGTCCTTGGTGAGTATGGTGTGAGCGGTTCCAATGGAAACGTTGAGATCTGCAGCCGTTTTCCGGATTGAGCGGTTCTTTTTGCGCCGAATTCGCTCCCTCACGATCTTGATGACCCGTGGCGTCCTCGCTGAACGCGGCCGACCGGATCTCGCACGGTCATTGGTCGAGGACGTCTCCCGGTATCGCCTGATGGTCGTGTAGACAAAGTTCCGCTTGACCCCATGCGATTTCAGCAGCCGGAATATATCGCCGGGTCGCTCACCGTTCAAAAAACGCTTAATTACGAAGTCCCGATACTCTTTCATCGCGCGTAACAAACAAACAACAACTAACAGAATGTCAACACCGCGCACATTCGGTAGCGTATGAATGAAGCTAAAGCTGACACCAATACCAATGCAGAATATGTACATGGCGCATACCTACGCAATGATGAAAACTTGTATTCGAACTTATTGAACACCGTGTACCTTGAGAAATTTTTCATCAAAACTTTGACCGCTTTGGGGGCCCCCTTAACGAAGTCCGTTTGAGCTTAAATTTTGCATTTCTTTTGAGGAGACAAAACTGAGGTGGAACCTGAAAAACATCTGGAAAAAGTCGCAGATTGGCAAAAATGGAAGACTAAAGATTGTACTCGAAAAAATTGCAACAATTTTGTTTTGTGGATAACTTTCTATTGCATGAGCAAAAATTGATGAAAAAGCAAATTTTTTTGGTAAAACTAGTTTACAGTGTAATGTTTACATGCAAAATTTCATCACAATCTGTCAAGCGGTTATCGAGATGGCTTCCAAGCAAGAAGTGCTTCGACAAAAAAGCAATCGTGGAAAATCTAGACCAGTCTCACAGGTGGATCGTGAAACAGTTGAGAATCGACAATTCGACCGTGTCCCGTGTGGTAAAATCGTTCAAGGAGAACCAGACGACCCAGCGACGAGCTGGCAGCAGAAGAAAAGTGAAGATGACCGACCCCGTGAATGCAAGGAAGCTATTACGATTACTTCAAGCGCAATCCGAACCATTCGATTCGGGACGAGGCTAAGAAGGTCAATTTTTCCGTATGGTTCATCCAGCAGACTATGAAGCAGGCCGGAGTTCATATCTTCAAAGTAAGCAAGGCGCCCAACCGAACCAATAAACAGAATATGGTATGAATCTAAAAACTGAATCTTAATAAAACTAAAAAAATAAAAAATTAGG
The DNA here is from genome assembly GCA_024533555.2 of Aedes koreicus. Taxonomy (NCBI): domain Eukaryota; kingdom Metazoa; phylum Arthropoda; class Insecta; order Diptera; family Culicidae; genus Aedes; species Aedes koreicus. The sequence continues at coordinate 56,550 of JAHHFK020000726.1, read as the reverse complement.
AAATTGAATTTTTCTATAGCTCTTGTACACCCATAAATGATTCCTCATGTCTGTGAAATAGGAAATGAATGATTGTAAACTATTAGGTTTTGAATTAATATATATTTCTGATGAAGAAGGAAAGTGCTTTTTTAAGTAGAATTTTTCGAATATGATCCTTTCTAAAAAAAAAAAAAAAACAATAAAAACCTTCCTATCTTTTCAAATACATAACGTAAGTTAGATGAGCTATAACTGACAAGGATGCATAAATGCGAAGCTGAAAATGACTTATAAAAAAGCATACAAAATGTAGTGAATGGATGTTATAATATAAAACGATAATAATTTCATTTGTATTTATGTGTCTGCAGATTGTGGTCCTGCTGCAATTGTATACGGACCCGCACATCCACCATGAACCTGAAAGCTTAGATAATGTATCATGGCCACCAGAAAAAAAAATGATTTTAAATTATTTTACAAAACTTGGATATCAATGGATGATCTGAAATTGTATAGCATATAAAAAAAAAAAACCTAAAATAAAAATCTGCTGTTCTCTTCTCAAAATAATATAAAAAAACAAAAGGATCTCTTCTTGCGTCGGTTTTTCTCCCCACGCCCTCCCGCGCCCCCCCCCCCCCCCCCCCCCCAAGGGCCTCTTTAAACGCAAAAAATTCCCCCCCAAAATCCAACCAAAAAATTTTCTCATGTCATATTTTTCACTGAAAACATGCTACCTAGATCGTATACGAGGAGCAAAACCGAAAATAAGGCCAAGCCGGTGCACACCGCCATGGACCATAAATGAAAAACTGGTGCATAGACCATAAATGATAAATGAAGACTGGTGCATTTTCAGGTGTCAAAAAGCAAGTGAAAAATAATTATCGGCATCTAGGATTCACTGAAAAAGAAACGATTTATCAGCTACTCATGCTCTCCGAAAAATATAAATCACCGTTGCTTTTCTCGCGAAAACTGCTGTGAGCGTATAATAGTCTCTCGCTTCTAACATTCTCATCTGTTTCTCCAAGCGGTTGAAAAAGGACGTTTCTCTTCTCAAGTAGGCGAAAATTTCGGTCTCTGATTAAAGCAAACGCCAAGCAGATCCCCAGCCTGGATATTTTCTGAAAGAAGAAGGTCGACAAATTTGCCAAGAAGTACTTGGTGTGGCAAGCGATCTGTGGTTGCGAAAAATTCAGCAAACTGAACGTAACGACCGGCACAATCAACGGCCAAATATATAAAGAATAATTCCTCCAGAAGCGCCTTCCTTCGGTCTTACGAAGGTGACACTCTGTTTTGGCCGGATCTGGCATAGTGCCATTACGCAAAACCGGCGATGGAGTGGTCGAAGCCAACGATGTTGTTTTTGTGCCGAAGGAGGCAAATCCGCCAAACTTCCCAGAACTTCGCCCAATAGCAAAATTCTGGGCGATTATGAAGGGCATGCTCCGGAAAACAGGGAAGGTCTTCAAAAATGAAAAGTATTTGAAAAAAGAGTGCATGAAAGTGTGTAAGAAAGATGGCGCAAGTGTTGCACAGGATTTGATGGGTAGCGTTAAGTTCAAGGTGTGGGCTTTTAGCCTAGGAGAGGAGGTTGAATTAACCAGCTTTGCAAAAACACAGTCAATATGTGTTTATTTATTCCCTGAGAGTATCCGACTTAAAATGATTTTTTGTCTGTTGGATTTTTTTCGAGTACAATCTTTATTGAAGGAGAAAGCGTGAAAATATTCAAGTTGGCGCTTTGGTATTAGTGAAGGAAAATAACATACCTTCACAGAAGCAGATAAAGCACACCCAGTCAAAAACTTTAGGATATCGGCTTATCGGGTTGTTATCAACCAGAACATTGCGACAGAAAAATACTTACTATACTCCGGAAACGAGTACTCGATCTCAATCACTGCCGGTCCATCTCCGTGGGCCAGTATGCTGAACAGATGCTGATTGGTGAGCCCAATCGTCGAAATGCCATCGATCTGATGAATACGGTCACCCGGTGCCAAAATGTCCCCCGCCGGCCCGTTGATAGACTCCACCACCGGCGGATACGAGAGGTCCGAGCGCTCTGTGGAAAGAAAGCAAAATTATCCAACGAAATTTGCATATCTTTATGTGGCAAAACAAATGAAATGGAAGAACCCAACTGGCACCACTTCTAACTATGTCACTCAAATTTTATGCCAGTCAACCTCGCCGTTTCGGAATTTTTATGTCGCGCTTCAAACTCGATTCGTTTTATGGGAAACTCATCCGCAACCAACTCCAGTCGAACTAATTGGGGAACTTTTCAACGATCCTGTTTTAAGCACTTTTTACGGCACCCATGATGCATAATCCGCGTGCAACCCCTTCCCGTATGCTGTTGTTGAGGGGAAAACTCCTTCGCCTTGTCTACAGACAACGCGAATCACCCAGATTTCCGCTTTATGGCATATTTTGTGGCTGCCATCCACCCGACCGACGGGATGCATTCTGAAGCATCTTAATTGGATTAAACCAATTCGTCTTTTATTGGCGGCGAAAAATCCCACTCACTGATGAATGATGGGACCGGCGGTGGCGACGGTGGCGCTGACTGCTGTTGCGGTCCTAATTCAAATTAATGGCCTCGTTAAAGTGAATAAAATACGAAATAAAGCGGCCGAATATTTCGCTTCCCATCTCGCCGCGTAGGATTATTCGAATCGACGAAAGCGGCGCAACTAGACCTCATTCATCAACCACCCGGACTCGGACTGGGCGGTGTGTTTGCACCCAAACGTGAAGGTGTTTCAAAACCACGTCCACTGCGATTGGGAAACACGCACTCGCTGTACTAGAATGGATTTGTAAACTGTCAAAATAGGAAAACGACGCACGACACTCACCTGCGAGTATGATCCCGAGGGATGCTCCCTGGTCGCGTGGAATTGAAATCGTTGCGTAGGTTGTTCCGCGATCGGCCGCCAAGCCGGAATCCTCGGACTGCGCTGGACTCATGGCTCGATCGATTGCTGTAATGAGGAGGGAGAGAGAAAATAAAAACATGATTAATGTGAACCGGGGACTGTACTAGATTTGTTTTATGCAACAATGGGGCTGCAGCCGGCGTGGATGGAGCACGTGTTGGAATTCCACTTCGAATTGGAACGTGTTAATTAGGAGGCGGAAAGCTCACATTCATAGTTGTTTGTTTTCATTTTTCCAAATCACTGTAAATTAGGTGGTTCTATTATTGCAGTAGAGAAAAATGACAAACTTCCTGCGTTGGAAAATCAATATTGGTTTCTATAGATTCCACACACTTGGTTTTCGGTTGACTTGGGTTGCTGTGGCGGGCGAGCGCGAATAGAGTTGGCCATGTGTGCGCGTTTGTTTGCAACAATTTACGACGGGATCGTGGTTTTTGACACCCTGCACGCGCGTGTGTGTGTGTGTGTGTGTGTGTGTGTGTGTGTGTGTGTGTGTGTGTGTGTGTGTTTTTGGTTTGGAGCGTGGAAAAGGAATTCGTTCGTGCTCTCGTATCGGGAAGAGCATCAACAACGGCAACAAAGTATGCGCCGAGAAATGGCCACATGGTAGGAGGAATCCGTGTCGCAGGAGGTGTGTTGTTGTAGAGCATAATGTTTTTCGTGAATGTAGAATGAAAACAACACTAACTAGACACCTTTAGCTAGTGTGGGGAGTTGGAAAATGATGGGAATCGTGTGAGGGGGGAGGGGGAGTAGTCACGGGTCTTGGTGGTAGCCAGTTCGCTCTTCGCTGTCAGAGTCAATTTGTTTTTGAATATTTCCACCGCCTTGCTTCTGTCGGAACGATCTAAATAGCATTTCTTCGAGCGTCTCTTCGTCGGTGGTTAATTGATAGTTGAAGATGTTTTTCACGCAGTCCAGTTACCTTTTTCCTCTTTTTTTTTAAATAGCTTTACATCAACGAATCAATCGAAGTAGGCGCCGAGTGAGGGAGGATTTCGGAAGGCCAAGGTGAACGTTGTATAAACAGTAGATTTGAAAAACATCGAGGTGCACGTCAATTGATTTTAAAATCAACAAGATCTAGATGCATTTTATATGATAACCTGGATTAAGTTAATAAAAATACTTGAAGGAAAATATGGAAGAAATTTCACCATCGACCACAATTACCAAATCGTCAGGCTGATACATTCTGCATCTGAAAGACTGCATGCGAAAACCAAAAAAAAACGAACCTGCACCAACAAATAAGATAACACCTAGTAACCCACATTTTATTCTCCCCAACAAAATTAGTTTGGTTTCTAAAATATCTATACTTCCTTCCTACCCAAGCTCGCACCCCCCCCCCGTATCCCACTACATATTCCACCCAGATCTACTTATTTTAAATTTATAAAAACAAAAAAAACCCAAAAAACCAAAAACACAAACAAAAAACAAACACATAAACCTTCCCCAAAAATAAACCCACCTTCCAAAATAACAAAAAAGCCATGTTTTTTTTTTATTTTTAAAATTTTTTGCCAATCATGTTTGTATTTGTGTTTTATATGATATTTTACTCTCGTTTTATAAAAATATTTAATCATACACCACCACCCCTAACTTTTCCTCGAACACGACCAATTAGCTTCCGCACAGTGGTACTTCCCACCATTTTGACCACATTTTTCAAACACCCAACACTTTTCTTTTGTCCATTCTAATTCCTTTCAATGACATGACGCCAAATCAGGCCAAAACACTACTTGACCTTCGTGCTGCCTGATCATCGACAATAATCGCTTCTGGAGACATTCCTTAACGTATATCTGAGTGTTCATCGTCTCCGTTGTGATGTACGGACTAGATGTTTTACCACACTCGCATATTGCCGGCCAAACCATAACCTTCTTACCGAATTTTTCGGCAAAAATTGCCTTCTCCGTTTCGAGGATGTCTTTGTCTTCGCTTACAGTAAAGAATTGTGGTCCGGGAAGCGTTTTGTAATCTAGTTTCACATACGTTTCATCGTCCATTATTATACACCCAGAGTTTCTACACAATAACGAATCGTAGAGTTTGCGGGCCCGTGGTTTCACGGACGCGGCCTGTTTTGGGTTCCTTTTGGGTTTTTTCTGCTTCCGGTATGTTTTTAGCCTAAGTCTTTCTTTAGCACGCATGACGTTACTCGACGAGGTCCCTAGTTTTTTCGCAACATCCCGAACGGAAGTCGCTGGTTTTCGCTTGTAGGCATCCCTGATCTTTTTATCGATATCCGGACTAACAGGACCGGATTTCCGACCACTCTTCGGCGCATCTTCAAACGTACACTGTTCTCTATATTTTCGAATCGCAGATCGTACCGCTCCGACGCTTACACCCTCTTCCTTGGCCAATTTTCTCAAGAAGAGTCCGCTCACAGTGCACCATTTGTGCACGATACTTTTTCGTTGTTCTGGAGTAATACCGCGTATTTTGATAGGTAACACAAAACTGAGCACTTTTTTGATGCTATGTCATTCAGAAATGTGCAAACAAAAGGACGCAGCCAAAACTTGTTGAAATATTTCATTATCTTCAACGTGACTGTTAAAATAAGGTGTGCTTACACTTTCTGGAACAGTCGTTACTTATGCGTAAGGTAACACAGCTTCAACACAACATTTAGCTCTCGGTTGCATACTTTTAAAAGAAAGCTCTTATACGAACAATGTTTGTCTGCGTTTACACAGCTTGTTTATGTACCTAAGAAATTAATCAGTTAAGCTTTTGAAATATCATGTTGTTTTCTTATACACAGTTTTATTTGTTAGCTTTGTTACAGCTGTTCAAAAGCTTTTATATTAAAAATACCTTAGCCGCTATACAGCTTAGTGATTATAGCTGTATAGAATGTTTTATAAGTAGTTGCGGCACAGAGTATGCAGCATCTTTGCAGTTATTTATATTGATTTGCAATTCATACACTGAGCGAACGAATCGAGAGGAATTCATAGGAATATCGTATGGAAATTTGCCAGAAGATATTTGTTGCAAATTTCATACGATTCTCTAATGGAAAGAAGTTCATAGGACGATCGTATGAAAATTTTCCTCACAGGGAAAACAAAGTTGCAATCGGGATTCGAACCATGAACCTCGGGATCCAGAGACAAACCACAATCCCACGAGACTATACACGCATGATAAGTGATGTCAAATGAAAGTGTATAAAAGACATGTTTTACTCGACCAATAATCATTTCATACGATTTCGAATGAGTCTTGGACCCTTGCTTTGTGGTTCATAGTTCCGATTCATTTCATGTTATGTTCACCACCTTACAACCATTCGTCTGAGCTGTCAAACGAAATGAAAGGAATACCGTCCATTTTATCAAGCAGAGTATTTAGATTTCATAATGTTTCGAAGGATTTTGAAGACATATAAGAAAAGCGGTACTTACTACCGAAAAACTGATGATACCTCTCGTGATGATCTTCAGGAATGGGCAATCAAGCATAACATTTCCCACCTTGCATTGAAGGATCTCTTAGCAATACTTAAAAATCAATACAATGACATTGATCTACCACCTAGAACATTGTTGGGAACTCCTTCCAGTACTCCGGTTGTCGACAATTGTGGACAATATTGACACCAAGGCCTAGAAAGTTGCCTTTGAAACTGTCTTGCAGATCTAAGCAAAGGGTTTCAGTGGGTGAGGATTTTGTGCACCGCAAAACCGTTAAATTATACACGGATACAAATTTGTGGGTATAGGATTAAATAAAATCTTGTTGGATTCAAACGAACAATTTCTGTATAAGTTTATCGTGTTTCGTTGATTTGATAATATTATGTCTTATAAATTCAAAATAAGATTCTTTGACTTATACACAATTAGTGAAAAGATTGATGAATATGTCTCGGCGGCTTAGTGGTTGTTCTATCGGGCCACTCAGTAGATCAGGTGCTCAATCCCCGGTCTAAGTGGCATTTTTTGTTAATCACAGCGAATTTTTGTACCTAATTTTAATAAGATTTTCTTTTTGATTGAACAATTTTTATTACTCTAAGAATTAATAAAGTATCTAAAAAAAAATTACAAATGGTCCGAGAACGGCCCAGATAACAACGAAAATTTGATGGTGATCATGTTTAGATTATAATAATTTTGGTAACTCTGACTTTCAAAACAGTATGAACCTGTTAAAAGAGCTTCAGCAATCATTGTTGTTCAGCATTATTAGAACTAAAATCTGGTTTGAACACTTTGAACACGGGCTCTGGAATTCCTCACAGCTGATATGGATCAGAGGATACAGTCACCGATCAAATGGCGAAGGTGCAGAGTTCGAATCTGGTTAAGTACGCTGGTAAGCGATATATAAATATATTGATAAAAACATTATAATATATAATTCATATAGTTAAATGTTAATTGCGCTTTGCAACATTGCCGTAATATCGTCCACGAGTATTGTAAACAGTGTTTGACATATATTTTTTTCTATGGCTGCATAGTAAACATGTTTAAGCGTTTATATCAACGTTTTATGACTAGCAATAAAACGCTGTTTGCCACAGTTGTAAAAATAGAAATTGCTTTGAACAAATAAATATGCTGAATATGCGCTTCAAAAGTACTGTCTTTGAGTACAGTAAAGTAATAAGTTGCATAATTTTTGGATAAAAGCTTCCTAAAGACTGTATTCGATGAAATTTGGAAACACAAAATAGTTCACCAAAAATTTTCCTTGAGCCCGATTCTTTTCAAACTTTCTGGAAATAAAGTACTACTAAATGGTTAAGTTTTGACATCATTGGTTTATTGAACCTCTTCTCCCAACCCAAATGCCCGCACCTTTGCCTTGACCCCTTTCATCAAATTTTGGGCAATGATACGACCGACTTGCTTACTTACTTTTAACCACACTTTCTTTAGTTCAAGTTAATTTTCTATCAGTTTTGGAGTTTTAACGAGCTTTGCCTTCATGATTGCTCAAAATTTTTCAATTGGGCGAAGTTCCGGAGTGTTTGGAGGGTTGACGTCTTTTGGTACAAAAACTACATTATTATCTTTGTACCAGTCTAAGACGGGCCGGGCATAGTGGCAAGATGCCAAATCCGGCCAAAACAGTGTCGGGCCATCGTGAGATCTCAAGAAGGACAGAAGTCGTTTTTGGAGGCATTCGTCCTTGTAGATTTGTCCGTTGACGGTCCCAGAGGTGATGAAGGGCTGACTCATTTTGCCACATCCGCAGATCGCTTGCCAGACAAGGAATTTTTTGGCGAATTTCGACAGTTTCTTCATCCGTACACTCTCCGGAACGGCCAACTTAGAGGTGGCGACGTAGTGTTCCTGTCCTGGCATTTGTTTGGTGTCGGCTTTAATGTAGGTCTCATCGTCCATCACAATGCAGAACGGTTTTGTGAGCCACTCCCTGTACAGTTTTCTTGCACGAGTTTTGGCCACCGAGTTCTGTTTATCGCTCCGGTTCGGTGCCTTCTGGACCTTGTACACATGTAATCCCGAACGTTTCATTGTTTTCTGCACAAAACAAACTGAAACTTTCGCCTTTTTCGCAACATCCCTGATCGAAATGTTGGGATAACGCTTAAATTGGTTCAATACCATCCTGGCCTTCTCCGGATTTGATGTGCCACGTTTTTTGCCACTACCATTTTTCCGCTCGGTTGTCTTACGGTCCTTGAACGTTTTGATCACATGAGATACGGTTGAATGTGCGATTCCGAGCTGTTTTCCGATCCATCCATGAGAAGCGTTTGGGTTTTCGAAGTGAGTGCCCAAAATTTGTTGGCGCACTATTTCTTCATTCGAAGCCATCACTGAAATCACTCGACCGATTTTCACGAAACTCATTACACAATTGACACAACACAATGAAATACATTCAGTTAAAATTTCAATAACTTTTACCCACACGCTAAAAAGTTACGAACAATTGCGTGTGTCCAAATTTCATCGAATACAGTCTTTATGATTTTGGAAGATCATCGATCGACTGTGGATGTGATAGCTGACACCATACACACCTCACATGGAACAACATGGCATTTTTTGTCGAATTTTTTAGGAGTAAAAAACAAGCGCACAATCGTGCCCCCTTTGCTAACAAACCAACCAAAAAAAATTCCAATGGAATTTTTATGACCAACATTGGAACCAATTTCAAAAAAAAAAAAAGATTTTTTGCCTCCGTTCCTCCATCACGATGAAACATGGGTCCACCCCCCACCACCAGAATCAAAACAAGTTGCTAATGAGTGGTGTGAACCACGCACCTCCTCCCCCAAGAGAGTTTGTGTCCAGAAATCGGCCAAGAAGATGTTAGCGTCAGTTTTTTTCGGATGTAAAAGGAATTTTATTGCTAGATTATCTCCAAACTGGTAAGACAATCATCTTCTTCTTCTAAGCGTTTTCAAGCTTATTGCTTTCACAATTAGCTTATCGCTTGCTCTCAACTTAGTGTTCTAAATGCACTTCCACAGTTATTAATTGAGAGTTTTCGATGCCAGGTACCACTTTTGCATTAGTATGATTGTGTGGCAAGTATGTACAATCATAGTCTATGCCCAGGGAGTCGAGAAATTTTCCTTAACGAAAAATTCCTAGACCAGACCGGGAATCGAACCCAGCCACCTTCAGCATGGTGTTGCTTTGTAGCTGCGCCTTTGCTGACTGAGCTAAGGTAACTCACCAAACACATACACCCCCCCCAAAACCCACCCACCGACCTCTCCCCCCCCCACCCCCATTCAAATATTCCACCCCACAAAAACTTGTCACTTCCAAAAAAAAATTTTTCCCACCCACCTCTCAAAAAAACCCCACAAATATTACTTTTCCAAATTACTATTTCCAGTTTACCACCGCAAGCCCCCCTTTTTTAAAGGGTGTCCACAATGAAATTGCCACACAATGAAATTGCTCTAACTTTTTAACCGTTGGGTAGAATTTAATGAAAATTTGGGTGGATTTAGTTCATAGTGCATTATTTACATCCTGCAAGTTTTAAAGTCCTGTGATCAAAACTCGCGAAAATGGAGTCGAAAGAACAGCTCGTGTGTGATAAAATCTTGCGCATTCATCACGAGAACAAGGATCTCTCGCATCGTTCCATCGCTAAAACGTTGGGAATCGCGAATTCCACGGTGTCGCAAGTGATTAAGCGGATCGAGGAACGGTTGACCACCGATCGGAAGCCCAGAAGTGAAGGAAAAAGTATTCCATACAACACAAAAAATCACAACCGCGTAGTTGGGGCCTTCAACCGAAATCCGAACGCCCCCGTTCGGGATGTGGCTAAGAAGCTGCACCTAAGCCGAAGTTTTGTCCAGAAGGCCAAAACTAAGGCTGGGCTTCGAACGTTCAAGGTACAAAAAGCCCCTAATCGCGACGAGAAGCAGAACAAGTCCGCCAAAACCCGTGCCAGGAAGTTGTACCTCAACATGCTGACGAAAGTTGAATGCTGCATCATGGACGACGAAACATATGTGAAGCCCGACTTCAAACAGATCCCCGGCAACCTGTTTTTCACGGCCAAGGATAAGTTCAGCGTTCCGGAGCATGTCCGCATTCAGAAGATGTCCAAATTTGCGAAGAAATTCCTGGTTTGGCAAGCCATCTGCACGTGCGGGAAGCGCAGTGCACCTTTCGTGACCCAGGACACGATGAACGGACAGGTGTACATAAAAGAGTGCCTCCAGAAGCGGCTGCTTCCTCTCCTGAAGGCCCACAACGTCCCAACAATCTTCTGGCCGAATTTGGCCTCATGCCACTACTCCAAGGACGTGCTGAAGTGGTATGCGGACAATAAGGTCAATTTCGTGCCAAAAATGTTCAACCCTCCCAACACTCCGGAGCTCCGCCCCATCGAGAAGTACTGGGCGATTAGCAGCACCCTCTTAAACGACCTAAGGTAGTGAAGACAGTCGAGGAACTGAAGAAAGTATGGGTTTACATGCAAAAAACGGTTGATTCACAGGTTGTGCAGAATCTTATGGCCGGGGTTAAGGCCAAGGTGCGGGCATTTGCGTATGGACTGTAAATAAAATACGAATAAAATGGTAAAATGAAGTTTAATAGTTATTACTCAATCCCTGAAAATTTGATGGCAATCGGATGAAAACTCGAATTTTGCGAATCAATTTTGTGTGTGGCAATTTCATCGTGGACACCCTTTATCTGTCTAGCTAGATTTTAATTTAAGCGTGGTTACGGCTCACCACCTCAGGGAACGCATAGGAAAACCCCACATCATTATCACTGATTAAAGAGCCCTTCTAGACTGCAACAGCATTCAAGGCTCCAAGACAAGACGTCCGTTGGATCACATATGTAAAATCAGTGCATCAATGCCAGATATGTGACGCGACATTAAATAAAATAGTCAACATGTGATACCGCCACAAGAGAACATGTCTATGGTTACCATTTAATGGCGAAGGCCCACCGATCGCGACCAGATCACACATCCGGGGACAGAGAAATTTTGCACATGTAAACATTACACTATAAACTAGTTTTACCCAAAATTTCATAAATTTTTACCCATGCGATAAAAAGTTATACACAAAAGAAAGTGTTGCAGTACAATCTTTATATTCCCCCAAAAAATTTCGACTATTCCCGCGTCAAAAATGGTCTAAAAATCTATCTAAAATGGTCGAAAAGTCTATCTAGAGTAGGCCCTTTAAAATAAATGCTGGATGAAGAAATCCGGTTTACTACTTTTTTTGTAATCACTTACGCCAATTTGAAAAACATGGTTTCAAGAAAACGATTGCGGTCACCATTTATAAGTGGCATTTCTTCCACGATTTAACTGCCTTCGAATTTTTTACAATATTTTTTTTAAACATAAACCTATCGATTAAGACACTAAAAAACGATTTTCCAAAACGTATATGGGTACTTCCCCCCTTGAAACTGAAGCGTGTCAAGCCAACAATTATTGTAAAAGGTCCGCCCGTTATAAATTTCCTAACATTGACAGTTGATTGCGGCCATATTGTTGAAGCTACAACTGTCAAATTAGATGTCATTTATTCAGTATGTCTTGCCAAATTACCATGGAAAGTTATAGCGTCCGTGTTGTTGTTCTGCACTTGATATTTAAAATTGTTCTATCAAAATAAGTGTTCTTTGCGAGCAACGTTCCGAGCGCGTCGCCCATTTTACGGTCGGAATAATCGTCCTACAGAGAGGGCCAAAATGTTTTCTGTGCTTCTTGGGAGTTAGCCTTCTCCAATAGAGCTTAAATTAAAATAATAAAAAAAAGTAGGATTAATCTTTCTGAACAGTTACTGTTTTGAATAAGGAATCTGGTTTTAAAAGAAAGAATTGATTTTAGAAGTGTTTTAATTTGAATGCAAAATCAGCTAGAATGATTGATTGAATCAAACATTTGCATAAATTTTTTTAATTAAATTTCTTCCTGTTCGCCCTCTGGTTTGATTAAAAATAAAATAGAGATTCAATTGTCATATGTTGTATCGCTGCTCTTCCACGAAAATATTACAAAGTGAACAAAGGCGACACACTGCCTACTACGAGTATCATTTCTCCATCTGATTGCCATCAAACGCCAATGCGTGCATGGAAATTCGCCAAATATGGGAAATATCAACGATATATCTCCTCCTTATACATGGCATTTCCGTTTAAGTCGCCTTCACACTGTGACCAATCCATCAACGACTGCCGGGTGATAAATTTGTCATGAGCCTTCGCTTTATTACCGGCATCAAAACTCGATTACTTTTAGCCGAATCACATGCAAGTGTAGCCCATCATGGCGCGCTTGTTGCGACAGGCTCCTGGGGTCTTCTACCAAGTGTTCACTTAAGGTTTCCAACTGAAGAATAACAAAGCGAAAAACTTTTGAAAGTGAAAAATGAAACCCCTTTCAAGCGACGTCTTAGAAAGCGTGGAAATGATTTACGATGATGGTGGAAACAGTTTCCTCTGAAACGGTGAGAAATATTTCAACCGGCCTTAGTTGAGCGGGTTAAAATCAATTACGCTTAAAATATTCCAAATTCAATTTGAAACATAAAAATGTCACTAGGAATAGTCATTTGTTTGTTTTTCTACATTTTTGTAATTTCTTCTGCCTTTGTCGTTGCCGTCGCCACATAGAAATGTCATTAACCTTCGCCAGAAGTAATCGAAAATATGTCGTTGTCACGTTTAATGTCGCTTTTCGAATCCCATAATCCCGGACAATAATTATTATTGCACAGAGAAGCAGGCAGCAGGCAGACAGACGGACGCATCCAAAGCACTCAGTGCCCGCTCAGTTCACAGCCTCCTATTCCTAATATATGACGAGCGCGATGACATACGTTTCAATCACCCGAGCATGAATTTTCATTCCATAATTAGAATTTTCCTTCCCCAGGCCCCCTCCGATTTACCCCCATCAAACGGAGAATCACAAAATCGGGAAAATCTGCCTCATCACTTCAGAATGCAAGACCACGAGCAACGCTAGAACAAGACGGAGGGGGGACCGAAAATAAGTGAATAACAAACACAATACTATACAGAAAGGAAAGCACAGGCAAATGGATAAGGAAAAAAAATACCAGTCACTGGAAGAAGGGAAACATTTGTCTCCCATTAAATCACTTAACAGTGAAGCATAATAAAAGTGGGAGATTTTACTCTCTTTCCACCTATCCTCGCTGCGCGTGAACAACTGAGAAAGAGTCACTTTTAACTTTGACAGAAAATGTGGGGCCAGCCACCGGGGCTGGCAGCAGTAAATGAGTAAACAACGGAACGCACGCGGCTACCCGAGCAAAAATGATGGATAGTTAACATTGTTTGAATGTTTCGGGATGGAAGTTCGGAATTCAGTTACGGATATGAATTTGAAATCTGAAGAGTCAACTTCAGAGGATTACTGTAAGAATTGGATAAATTACTGAAAACGCTAAAAAAAATAAGACGATAAGATTACTGAATTCATAAATTTTGACATTTTGGAATTAATAGTCTTTTTCATCACGAAAACCTGGGTTTTATACGGCTTCGCGATTTTTTAACCTGACCACGTCTGGTTTTTGAAGCGGTTGTCCAAAATTAATTTCCGGTTCGCATCTTCCGTCAAGTAGAACTTCTTTGAGACGAAATCAATCGTGACGAACTTTTCAACACTGAAAGAGAAAACATTTCAAAACAAACTGCTGTCAACATTCCAGATCCAACCACTAGGAGCGCTGCAGTATAATTAACAGTGCGTCAAGATATTAAATGATTCACGCCTTACAGATTGCTGGAGGTTGGTGGGTTCGATTCTCGAGCTGGTCTAGACAAGGTACGCCAAGGAATCTTCCCGATTCCCATGGACAAAGGTTAGACAATAAGCTTGAATTGCTAAGAAAACATAAGAGAAACCTTATTGACGTCCTACTAAGGGCCCTATTACGAGTGATAAACTGTCACCGCGACGAAAGAGTTCTCCCAAAGTAACAACTCAATTTTATCTACAAAAGTGACATTTTTCGTGGGTTCTTTTCACCTGAGTTAGCAATCGTGAAAAGCAATCACGCGATTAATGAAGTTCAAAATTTGTTGTCTTTCTTCACTTTTATTCTGAACCTGATGTTTTTTTTTTTTTGAAAATGTTGTTCAGTAGATAGTTGGCCCAGCAGATCCTCTGGAAGACCTGGAACAACAATTGAAGTGATCAATTTACGAAATTAGTCCAGAATTCAGCGGATTTTTTTAAGTACTTTTGAAAGCGTAATTTGAAAACATTTGCTCTTGTGGTCTGGAAATTTAGACTCAATGCAACACGGCAGCATCTGTAAAAGTGGTAAATGTATTAGGAATCCTGCGGTTTTTCAAAAAGCCTCACTTATGATCTGAAATTTGCCACTCGAGCGTTGCCTTCTGAATGATCCGAAACAATCGTAAACTTGATCAATTTGTTAATTGATGTTAATTGTCTTAGAACTCTGCTGTTTTTTGAGTGTATTTCAAAAAATGTAATTTAAACAGCCACTCAGGATGGCGGGTGGTCATCCGAATGATTTGGAACAACCATAAAATGGTCAAATTATCAAATCAATCTTTGAACTCACCAGCTTTTTTATCTGAAGAACTTCTAGACGCGTCATTTTAATATGTTTGCACTTACAGGGTGTGGCAGAAAATAATGCGAAAATGTTCAAACTTGAGTATTGGTTAATTCGTGTAGCTAGTGACTAATTTCTATTGAAAGTGTATTTGTTTATGTTTACTTTCAAGTGCTGCATCCAAACATTCTATTTGTCAAAATGTTCGCGAAAGAAGTGATCACCAGTTTGTTGCTCGCCCAGAAGAAGCCGAAAGAGATTGCCAAGGTGGTAGGGTGCCATTTGGCAACAGTTTACCGCATAAAAAAAAGTCCCTGCAGGATGGTCCTAAGCAGCGGAAGCCGGGAAGCGGACGTCCGTGCTTTGCACGCACGCCGAACGTGATCAAATCGGTCCGTGCAAAAATTGATCGCAACCCGGTGCGTTCGATAAGAAAACTTGCAAAGGAAGCCAATATTTCGGAGAAATCCATGCGGAGAAACATCAAAGAAGACCTGCATGCATCTTCCAGAGCCAGAGTGAAACGCCACTTGATTACGGACCGGGTCAAGGAACTACGAGTGACTCGTTCCAAGAGATTGCTTTCCTTATTGAAGAAGGAAAAAATGATAATCCTGTTCTCCGACGAAAAGCTTTTCAGCATCGATGCTGTGGCCAACAGCCGCACGGACCGGTTCATTTCACCGCAGAAAATGGAGAACGTTCCGGAAAAAGTGAAATTCAAATTTCAAACCAAACATCCGGCTGGTGTCATGCTGTTTGGCTTGGTGGCGTCCAACGGTTTGAAAATGCCGCCTGTTTTCATTGATGCTGGAGTTAATATCAATACCGAAGTGTATATCGGTATTTTAAAGGACCAAGTGCTGGGTGAAGGCCAACTTCTCCGAGGACCAAAACGTTGTCGTACAGCAGGATGGAGCGAACCCAACAATGGTTGAACGATAACATGAAGTTTTGGCCGAAGGATTTGTGGCCCCCTAGATCTTAATCCGTTGGATTATTCGATTTGGGCATATGTTGAAGCACGCGCCTGCAAAACATCACACCCTAGTGTGAAAACCCTGAAGTCAACCATAACACGCACATGGCAGTCAATGTCGGAGGACTACGTTCGAAAGGCATGCTCTGGCTTCCGGCGTCGGCTCGAGGATGTTATTAATAAAAATGTAGGACACATTGAATAAATCTGTTTGAAAGGACTTTATAAAGATAACTGCACTCGAAAATGTTGATATTATTGCTTGAATTAGTTGAAAATGGGATTTGAAAGATATAGAACAAATTTTCGCATTATTTTCTGCCGCACCCTGTAAAGCTCGATTCAAAGTAAATCTGGACGCATGGTTTAATACACCACCGCGTCCCTGGTGGTTGGAACAAAAAACGTTTGACAGGCATTTGTTGATGTTTCATTGACGAAGAAATTTGTGAAAAGTTTTTTTCTCGATTGATCGACGCATCTCGAAATTACAGATCATGGAACTTGAGAAAAGAAAATTAATTGTGCACAAACATCTAGAGAATCCTTCGTGGTCTGCCTCAAAAATAGCAAACGTGTTTAAATTCCCAAAGTCAACGGTGTGTCTTGTAATCAAACGTTACAAGGATACTCTGAGTGTGGAAAGAGCACAGCGCATCTATCATAAAAGTGGCAGTAGGGACAAAGAGCTGAGGAGAAAGGTGTTGAGGTACAATCCAGGTGTCTCCATATGTGATTTGGCAAAGAAATACGATTCCAACTTTTCCACCGAGCGTAAAATCCTTTCAAGAGAAGGATATAAGTCTTTTTGTGCCAGTAAACATCCGAATCGCTCCCTGAAATAAAATTTAGTGGCCAAAAAGCGAGCACGATTACTATACGAACGAGTTTTGACGAAATTTGATGGCTGTATTTTAATGGATGACGAAACATATGTCAAAATGGATTATAAACAAATCCACGGACGAAAACTTTACCTGTCAACTGGTCGTGGGGATTTTTTTGCTGATTAAATTGCTCGGAAACTAATTATTTAGCATGGAATCTGCAGTTGTGGCCTTAAAACCAAGGTTTTCATCACATCTCACACAATGACGTCGAAGGTTTACATTAAAGAGTATTGAAAAAGCGGATTTTACCCTTCATTCGGCAACACAAGACCAACGTTATGTTTTGACCGGATCTAGCCAGCTGCCACTACTCTAAGGAGGTACTAGAATGGTATGCTGCAAACAATGTTAATTTCGTCCGCCCGATCTGTCGTGGTATGGTGTCATCATTTCGTCAGATTGCTTTGCGCTCACTACTCCGTCGTTGAATTAGTATGAAAATAATAATAACTAACTCTTTGGCCCTGAAAAGAGCCGTTGATAAAACCGCTACGACGCCGCCCGAAGCTGCTGCTTTTGAAGACACACCGGAAGAAAGGTTGTATCGCCTGCCTGCTTTTCTGCTGCTGGTGGCTCGCCGGATTCTCTGCTGCTTGCTGGTTGATTACTGGTTGTCTTCTTCCCCGCTGCGCGTAGGTTTTCGATGCTGCTTGTACGGCGTCCAAATATTGAATGAGCTCCGCAGAGCATGCCATATTTCTTTTATAGCTAGCGCTCGCATATTGCAACCAATCTGAATCAACGAAAGGAGAATGGCAAAAAAGGCAAATTCTTCTTCATATATATTTTTTTTTTCGTACTTTCGATTCTCAGGGGAGTGAAAAGAGATGTCTAGGTTTTTTTTTTTTTTTTTTCATTAGGGCGAATCTACATTGAGAGATTCTCTCCGGGCTCACTCTCTTTCATTCATTACAGCGGCGTTATAAAACTTTCGAGAGATTCTTTAGTACAGATCGAAACACAACGGTGCTGGCTAGCATACTCTACAAATATTAGAATGAAAAACGTAAAGGTGATTGGTTTATGAATGAAAGAGAGCGAGCCCGGAGAGAATCTATCAATTGTAGATTCGCCCTAATGAAAAAAAACCCTTGATGTTTTCTTTTTCATAACTCGTTCAGAATTCTTTGCTGGATTGAATTTCCCGTGCTAATAAGACTGTAATAAAACACAAAATGCTCCGTTATATTTTTCCTCTTTCTTATCCTACATGATCGAAAAAAATATTGGGCAATTGTCAAGCGAAAACTTCGAGGATGCGGTAAAGAAGTGACAAATGCACAACAAATGCGTTTAAAGCGGTACAAAGTCACGAGCGACTGTGCAGATCATGATGGCATCGATCACAAGTAAAGTGCGACAGTTCGTTCGAAACGGTAAAATGTAATAAATTGTTGTTTATTGTTTGAATAAGCTGAATTAATACCCTTTTGTTTGACGCTTTGATCAACCGTGTATGTTGTTTAATTCTTGAGTTATGAACACTTGAATGCGTCCAAATTTACTTTGAATCGGGCTTTATGAGCTGAGAATTGGCCATCAGGGTCACCAGGACTGTATGGGAAAAAAGTCATAAGCAGTTTTAGCTTCTAACTTTTTTGGTTTAATTCAGATCATATTGTGAACTTCAACAATATTGTTAGGTATAGAAATGACATAATATCAGATATATGTCGATACTTGAACACTCACAACGCCACCTGGTAGAACAAATTAAAGCCTTGCACCGCTTATTTTGTTTATAGCGCTCCTAGTGGTCAGTGATCATATGTTTTGACATCAAATTGTTTGTTTCGTCTTTCAGTGGTAAAAGATTTGCATAAGAATATTCTGCTTTCCCAATGATTATCCTCCATCACAAAATTTGTAAAAGCCAACTCCCCCCAAAATCCTTACTGTTCATATAAATCGGTACAAATTAGCTTCTGTGCATTATTAAAAAGCTTTTTGTTTTATAAATGAAAAGCCTCCATGACACTTTGTTACTAGTCCCAACAGCATCCTTACTGTTGATTTAAATCAGACCAAAGCAGCCCGCAGTCGTGGCATCAACGGCATTAATACTATTGGTATGAATCGGTCAAATTCAACTCTTAAGCGTTGTTGAACGTTCCTTGTCTTCTCAATGAAAATCCGCCATCACACTATGGGAGTGGCCCCAGCGTCATCATTTAGTATAGATCAGTCCAAACTGGCTCTTATGCGTTAATAAAGTTTCTTGTCTTCTCAATCAATGTGAGAGGTCCCCGGAGCATCCCTAACGTTGATATAAATCGGTTTTAATCGACTTTAATTCCAACACAACATGTGAGTGGCCCCAAATCTGTTCCTTACTATTCGTTAAAATCGGACCGAATCCGACCTAATCGGCCGTCGGTCGTTTTCTAATTTACTTGTCTGCCCAGAAAAAATATACCATCTCATTTTGTGAGTGGCATCAACAACATCCTTACTGTTGGTATAATTTGGTCCAAATAGGCTCTAAAGCGTTAACGGGTGAGTCGATAATTATTGCGACACTTTAGATTGATTGGTAAATTGACTATAGTTATCGGAATGAAATCACTCGGCTAAATTTCAGGATCACTTTGAACAAAATGCTCGACATTTGCGATAAATGCTCTCCATCAGAGCCTGTACAGTTGTTTACGGTACGTATTTGTCAGTTTTTTTTTTTTTTGCCGTAGGACTACGCGTTCGATTACTCCGTTTGACACAAATGCATACAGCCTGCCAAATCATCCTCGGAGAATGAAGTCCAATGGGTTCAAATCAGGGGACGATGCAGGACATTCATAATGAAACGTTGGGTTCAAATCAGGGGACGATGCAGGACATTCATGATGAAACGTTGTAAATTTTACCAAACAACCACCGCCTTATGCACAAGAGCTGAATTCTGTTTTTCATTTTCATTTTGCAGCGTTTGGTGGGGCAATAAGAGCGCAAGTCAGTCCAAAGCCGATGGTGAAGGAAGGGTAATGGCGAACTAGTCAATTCAGACCACATGAACTCCATGGGAAAGAACAAGGATAGGTTATGGTGGGTGGTTAGACGTTTTGGATCGGTAAAAAAATACTGCACAAAGAAGACCCTAAAATCGGTTAATCACAATTCCGTACTACAATGAAATATGGCATATCCCGAAAAGAGAGAGTAAGATCGTGATTTCTCAAATCACACTTTATAGGGTTACGGGATGTAATGTTGGCCTAGTCCCTTGGTTCGGCCTATCTAACAAATAAGTCATAACTGCAGCGATATTTGATTAAATTATGGCAGTGTTATGGTCTTTAATGATAGAACATATGATTGCAATCAACGCAATAAATTCATAAATAGCTATTTTAAAACAATTGAGATGGTATCTCGATAATATTGAGCGAGGGGGTGAATTTTATTTGCTCTTTAGTCGCCATGATTTTAACCGAATAGTGGAACAGATCAATGTCATGATTTTCAAATGACTTGCATTCTATCAAATCCAAGAAAAATACCTTATAATGTACCAGCCATGCAGGAAAAACATGTTTTTTTCACGTTCACTTCACAAAATTGAAAATAAGCAATAAGTTCACTAGAAAACAGTGGACCGAATATTAGGGACATAATTTTCTTTATCGGTCCTAACTATGGCATATGATACTCAGTAGGTGGCATTTTATTGGTATTGGTGACGTCTTCAATAAGAAAATATTGGTAACTTCTTAAAGGGTGTATGAATATGCTGCTGTTCATTTAGCGAGGTTTTTTTTACAAAGGGCCTATGCAGGCAGAGGAAAACGATACTGAAATTAAATCAGAAAAAAAATTTCTTGAGGTTTTTCTCAAAAATTAAATTTGAAATCTATAGAGATAATTTGCGGTCATGGCCATATGCCGTTGTATTTTAAAATCCTCAATTCTAGACAAAATAGCCAAAAGGTCGAAAGTAACATTTGTAAACAATAGAATTGAAAAGCTGCACTAGAGCATACCAAAAGTCATCTTGTATGGTTCATTTATTTTCACTTTACTTTTCACACATCATCAGTGTTACTCCTATTTTTATAATATTATAAGTTTTCCACTAAAATTCTAAACCAGTATTTTCATACACGCAAAAAAAAACCGCAGTAGAAACTACCATTTCGAGGGTTAAATTAAGCGCAAACACCAACAATTTTCAGCTGACTATGAATGCGTTTGATTTTACCATGCTTGCGATTAGATCAACCATGTTGCGGTTGATATCAATATGAGGTCTGTCAAATATACCACAAATGTTGAAGGTTTTACCATAAACGTAGTAAATTTGACTGAAATTTCATGGTAGTTTTAAAGATAGGCATAGTCGGAAAAAATGATAGATTTTTTTCTGTGTAGCTTTCCAAATAAAAAAAAAGGGTTGTTCTTACCAACATTTTAGGTAGAAATTGTTGAGAATGTTTTTCAAAATAAAAAAAATATTGGCCCTTTTCAAATCTTCATCAATTTGACAGTTTGTTACAAGTGTAGTGGTGAGATAATTTATTTTTTACTCCATTTTGATCTGCACAAGACGAAGCTGGTTTGGCAAAAATTTCGCTATCTCTTTCATTTACTTGTTATGTTGGCTCTGTGCTTAGAGTGACGTCAACAAGGTCATGCATGAGATATTATACAACATGAACAACCGAGCCTGTATAATTTGCATTCCGATGTGTTGATTTGCTAATTTTGTGGTCTGTGAATGAGTAGTGAAAATTATTTTGGTGTTTTTTGTACGTTTCAAACAAAACTTTCTCCGTACAATGTTGTCTTTTAGGAAGAAAATAGAATTTAGTGTGAAAGTGTTTGCAACAGAAACATGAAATTGCCTTCCAATACATATTTTCAATATGATTTTGTGTGATGAGACGAAATCGCATCCATGAATAGACACAATATGGGAACATTAGACCGACATTACATCCATGTCCCCGAAAACTTCTCATCTAAGAAATGTAAGTTTAACAACTTTTTCTGGTGACCTAAGTCGGATAACTTGAAACGCTTCTCTAAGCATGCATATTGAAATTTTAATATTGTTTGTAGCTAGGTCAGTCAATGAGTTTTAGGCTGAATTAAGGGGCTCATACCCAATACAGTCATTATTTTGATCTATCTGCGATAAAACAAGACACTACTAAACCAAAAATGGTTTAAAAGTGATGTTTGAATCTTACAGACAAGTTACATTTTATTGTCGCGATTGTTTTAGTTGTGAGTCTGGGTTATTATTTTTATGACTTTAATGCAAGAGACTATTAAAGCAAAGCTAACCGATACAGAGAAGAACTATTCTATGGCCTCCCTAACCATGGTCCCTCCGGACCATCCGAAAAAAAAATATGGTTTGACCAGCATGCGTAGGTAATATTTTTGCGTGTCAATCCGTAAATCTTCTGTTTTTTCCCATATCCAAGGTTCCGTTTCAATATATTTTGCATGGATGTATGGCTCATTTTCATATCCTCCGCCATTTTTTTGCCGACCGTGCAGAATTCCTCAAAGCGGTCGTTTGATGAAGTGCGTACACTGGGTTTCTTACCGGCTTTCGTCTTAGGAACAACAGTGCCAGTATCCTTGAAACGTTTGATGGTCCTGTACACAAACAGTCTACTCAACTTCAAATGCGACAGCTTCCATCTGATTTCCATGTTTGTGTATCCATCAAAAATGAAAAATCCGAATTTGTTCTCCACATTAACCCATTTTTGTTTTCGTAAATTAAAGAACACAAATTCAGTTTGTTGTTTACGAATGAACTGTTTCACACCGTGCACAAAGGATTCACCGATAATGGTTTAAATTGTACCGAGGGGATCACAAACGACTTTCATGATGCCACCCTGTATAGAGAGGTTCTCACGAGATACCCAGGATGCAAACTGATGCACGACAAAACGTATGAAAAGATGGACTTTGGGCAGCTTCCCGGCAAAAGTTTAATGTGACCACGGCTCGAGGGGATATCCGCAACACATAAATTCCTGATAAGTATGCTAGGAAATTTCTAATTTGGCAAGCGATTTGCAGCTGCGGATAAAACGCTCAAGAAAAGTTCGTCATTTCAATCGAAACCAAAACGGAATAAGACTGTTGGTATTTTCTCCGGAAAGGCCCACAACGAACCTTTATTTTGCATGCTCAACTGTGTTATTTCATCAAAACAATTCTGAGATAAGAGCTGATGTCTTGCGTCCAGATATTATGGGAATCGAGCTTTATACTTGAACCGACTTTGTAAATGAGAAATTGTTGATCGATTCGGAACACACGCTTAGGCTGTGTGATGCGGAGAATACTAAAAAAATTAAAGTCCTGGGCAATCTAGCGACTATCTGGGTTCATACACTGCAAAAATTATGGTATTAATTCTAATGAAACGCCTATAATCAGTTTAAAAAAAAACGGCTCTTTTACACCAGTTTTGTGAGTCTTCAACTCTCACTATTATTTTTTTTGGTATCCGAGAGTCCCAGCGAAGTTATTATAAACTTAGCAAATAATCTGACACCTTAACCCCTAGAGTTATTCCGGACCACAACACACAAAGAATAATATTTTATTCGGGTACTGCCGCGGCATCATCTTCCGATTCTTCTTCTATTCCATCCACCCCAACCTTCAACTGATCCTTTGCATCGGCCGAACAGAAGTAAGCGCGTACTGTGCGTGTGTGTTTTTGTTGAGGAATGGAAATAATAACAGTGGGCATTAAAAACAATAACGCCATCACCCGATGACGATAGACATGGGCACACGTTCTATTCGGTTGACTCCTATACAGTTGAGTTCAGCAGTTGAGCAGTTCGAAGCATTAGCCGCATTGAAATTTATGGAGCTCCTGTAAATCAAATGACGCTCACCGATCTAAAGTGGCTCTATTAGATGGTAAATAGAGACATAAACTACAAAACATTAAGCAAACAAAGCGAACCGCGTTCAGAATATACATCATCGAGAGAAATTGTTTGTTTACAACGATTGTTTACACTTTCCTCAAGTGGAAGGTTTCACACTTGTTGACGGTTTTCCGAATTGAATTGCATGCCTCGAACAGTATCAAACGTCTGTCGCGTCCATTATTCTAGTACTTCTTGTCGCGTAGCATGGCGCCGCCATCTTCTCTCTTTCGTATTTTTTTTTTCGCCGCAACAATTTAAACTATTTCCCTCGCCAATCACTTATCATCAATCTGATCCGACGTGCTACTGCCTGCAATTTGCACTACCCGAGACTTGACAGTACGTTCCGACCACTGTTAATGGCTGATGGCGCTTTCAACTACGGGCGTGATGCCGCCGTGGATCGTCGGTATGTCTGTTTTCACATTTGTTCTCGTATCTTTTTTTTTTTGTTTTGGTCTAATTAATTCCTTCACAAAGTACCTCCACAAGAGATGACTAACCAGGAGGAGGAAATGCACTCTCAATCGAATCCATTGTTCGCCATGGAAGGGAAGATGCTTAGTAGTGACAGGCTGGGTGACACGTGCTTGTTCACTTAGCAAGCATCGATTCGACAGTAGGGGAGGGGATAGGAAAGTTAACAATCAGGATCATGATTTTGTCCATAAACTTCGAACGAATCGCCCATTGCTACAAATTATTAATTCACATCGAAAAACCAACAAAACGCGCGTAACATAAGGCGTTCATGATCGCTGCTGGGTTATAAATAAACCGCGGCGTATATCAAATTTCTCCCCGCACACTTGACGGCTGTCAGAAGGTTAACATAATTTATAACTCATCACCAGATTGTTTTTCTTTATTGTTTTTTTTTTTTTGCTTGGAAATGGTCTTCCTAAACGAGCACACGAGTCTGGCTCATTATGCTGAAGAATTTCAAATCTACTTGCCTGATATGCGACATATTTGTGTCTAATTAGCAGCGACTTACCACTTAATCCGTTGGGGTTTTCCGGAGAGGCCACAGTTCCATTCACTGACGGTACTCGTTGAACCAAACTGCCGAAAATTGTGAAACATGGATCATCGTACAAGCCTATTTCGTTTTGATTGTTATGTTTTTTTTCTGTTCTGCAAACAGCTGACACTTTTAGCGTCTCCACCCTTGTCGGAATAGCATGATGCACACAGAGAGTGAAAGATGCATTTGCGACGATGCGTCACTTTAATTAAGTGCACGTGGTGAGGCACTTTTCGGCAGCCAGGACGGTAGCCGCTCGAACATCGATCATTTTGAAACTTCGTTTTCGAGCGAATTTCACCAAACTTTTACGTTCGACCCAAGCAGGGTTCGCAGTTGTTTCCACACTAATTTAGACTAAACCATGCTTCTGACCGCGTCCGACGACCGCAGAATGTGTGGGACGAAGAAGATGACGCGCAAGCTACAATTCACGCTCGTTACGTTTAGTGAGCGTGTAATTTAAGGCAAAAGACGTTTGAAAAACAAAATTGCCGCGGCACTCCCTCGGACGCCGTTTAGGTTTGGTGCGCGACGAATCTGATGCTACACTACCGAGGATGTCAACATTTTTCCAATTCGCTGGAACTATGACATACTTTGATCGAATATCTGTAATCAGACCAAAACTCGACGTCCTAAAACCAAAACAGCCTCACAGATCCAGACGAACCAGCTCTTGTGAGGTCTTTGGAACGTCCAAGAAGAAACGGAGATTCTCCCATTTCTTGAAGCATAGCCCATTTGCATTAGCTCAACCATTTCCATTAAATTGTGTTTCACCGCATCAGTCAGTCTACGCACGGCCCCCACTTCCCCAATTCACCTCGCCCTATGTATTTTTCTTGCGATAAACAACAACAAAGATGCAAAACCGCCGTTAGTCGTCCCGCCAACATTGGTTCGGTGTCTCACTAAAACTAACCTTCTCTATCTCTCTCTCTCTCTGCTTTCTGCTAATGGCCTAAACTGCACGAGCGTTGCATTGCAGAATCGGCATCACCGTTTCTTCGACGTCCCCTTGGCTAGGTACGCAAATGCACAACCGAGATGACAAATGCCGCGCGGGAGCACTTTCAAGCGGGTTCCAATTTCAAACAACAGAGGGTGGCGGCATAGATCACAGGAAGCGTGAGCGAGCTCCGAAAAAAAACAAGAAGAAATCCGACTTGATTTGATCCAAACGACCCAAATTAGACCTCTAGGAAATGGTCGTCACAGTCGTTGGCCGACTATAAAACGATTTCATTAAATTAGACCTTTCGGAACACCAGAAGTCCAATTTCCGTCGCAATCCGACATATCTCGTTGGCCCCCCCAACGATCGCGTGCAACTAATTTCGAATCCTCTGAGTCGTCGCAGTCAATGGGATCTATCACTATCTGTCCCCTTCACTTTCTAAACGACCGGAGGGAAATAATAGTTTTAATTAGATCGAAGCGTTAACAGATTTATGTCTCACTTGCTCTTTGATTCTGTTTATTATTATTCGGTCTTGATGTGACATAATTCGCTTCGCACCGAGCAACCAGCCAACAGGAGCAGGAGAAGCGAGTCTCTGATGCGTTTGTCTGTGGCGGCAGTGCAATTTCACACTATTTTCCACGCCTCTGGTAGGCACAAGGTGCAGTGAAGCCGTGTCGCTTGGCATCGAAAGAAGCAGTCAGCTTTGTCGTTTGTAATGCATGAGGCCATCATCTTCTTGAAGTCATCTGAATCAACTCGGGTACCGAGAAGCGGGTTTGAGTGACATTTTTTTCTACTTAATGAACTATTTCAACTTTTCTTCGAGTCCTCACTCTTATAACGTAAATTTCAAAACTAGTAGAAAATGCATTCAATGTTATCCTTCATTTGCTAGAAAGCAGAGTGTTGTATTCCAAGGAATTTTGGGCTTTACATTAGAAACGAACTCAGGAGTTCATGTTCAGATAGAAATAAGTTCCGTGGGGCTATCTAGCTGAATAGCAGGATACCGCGCATACACCAGTGTTTGGAAATCTATCATGACAGTGCTGAACCATCATGTGTCAGGCTACTGATAGTTCACGAACATATTTTTGAAATGATACAAAGGATCAGCTACCTATGCCGAATACGAGTATTCAGTTGTGTAACATCGAGTGAATGAAGCCCCCGTTTTGCCAACAAAACCATTAACTTAAATGATCTTTATTATGGAAATATTCAACCGATTTGGAAAATTTTAGCAGTGTTGGATTCAGAAACTCAACCCTTTTCTCAAAATTGTCTTATATGACCGATGGACAACATTCCGTCTCCGGGAAAACCGGATTTCCGGAACCGTGTTCTGAAAATGGTATAAACTTTAGATTTCAATAGAAAATCAACAATAATGATACTAAAAGTTGTGCAATGAATACACAGGAATGTGTGTGATTGCCATATGATAATCCGGAGACATGATCATGGAACGGTTACTCCGGAGCATGTTCCCATGGGGTCACAAATGACCAGAAAACAAGTTGTATTGAACCCTAGCAATATGGGTGTCAAAATTACTGGTATCGTTCCAGAAGAAAGTTTGCCATATTCATTCGGTCACTTGGCTTTGGAGTGGCCAGTTCAGAGAAGGTTCCCATGGGGTCACGAATGGCCAGAAAATGATTTGATTTGAACTCTAGCAATATGGGTGTCAAAATTCTTGGAATCGTCCCAGAAGAAAGTTTGTCATAATTATCTGACCAATTGGTCACTTGGCTTTGGAAAAGAATAAAAGAAAACTGGGCCCGCGTTTCTTACTCGGGACTGGTCACACCAAGGCTAAGTTATCGGAATGGAAGTTTCATATGGAACGGTTTCAACAATTTGAATTCCCATATTGCTAGGGTTCAATTCAAATTATTTTCTGACCATCCATGACCCCATTGGAACCTGCTCCGGAGTGATCATTCCAGGATCAAGTGCCAGTATCAAGTCATATGACAATCAGACACATTCCAATGTATTCCATGCATTACTTTTACACGCAGCGAAAAGTTTTTTAATGTCAATGATATTCTGTATTAAAAACAGCAATAAAAATTATAATTCCCCGGCTAATATTTGTATTGTTAAATGCAACCATAAATGATTGCTGATTTAACATAAAATGTTGCTGATTTAACATAAAATATTGTTGTTTTCAATATCTGTCAAAAAACAAAAAAAAATATTTTGTTGAATTAACTTTTTTTTTTATTATTTACAAATGCAGAATCTTTGTAAAACGAAACAAAAAATATTTGCTGCCAAAAATTATTTTCTTTGAAACTAGAAAAAGTGTTGCGGCTTTAATTGATAATTTGAATGATTTTGTTCTTGTTTAATTTTTATTATATAATAAATTAATTAATAAACAGTCCAGCTGGGGATAAGTTGTGGGCTTGTGAAAAGATTGTGGGCGCAATAACGATGGAAATTCTTTTTAATTTTGAATGAAACAGCATTAATTTAAAAAAAAAAACTCGCACCCCTCAAGACTTTATTCCGTACATGCATTTCGTTCGCTCGGCCATTAATGGCGTAGGTATTAATTATTTTCTATCCTTCCGTTCGATTTCAATATTTCTTTAATATTTCAATGGTATACTGATTTTCTGTAAATAGAAAATCGTCATTGAAATACACATTTCAATATTAATTTTCAATTTCTTACCAAGGAAGCAATTCACGGATTGCTCAGAAAGTCTAAAACTAATCAATGAATCGACTAGCACGTCGTACAAACATCGGCACATCGGTAAACATTGAAAACAGACAACTGTATTTGTTACGGAGTTGTTTTTTTAAATCTACATTTTTTTCTAATTGATTGAAATTATTTTTGAACACAAAAACTTGTTGCAACTGCAATTTATTTTTTCTAAGAATTTGGTTTTGGAAACAACAACCAGAGTTGTAAGAGTTACAAATAAAAAGTATTGAATTCAATAATAAAAATATTTGAAGTTACAAAACATTTCAATATTTATTTTTTTTTAATGAGGTCTATTTTCTCTGCGTGTTATATCATTATTAATCATTTTCTATTTAAATCTTTTATCCATTTCCGGAACATGGTTCAGGAAATCCGGTTTTTCCTGAGAAAAATTATATATGACCATTTTTAGAGAGTGGTTAAGTTTTTGAATCCAAAACTGCTAAAATATTCCCAATCGGTTGGATAATTTTCGTTCGGTGGGTAAAAATGTTCCTTACCGGCCTTTTAAAAGTGTTTTTTTTTTTGCACACACAACGGTTAAGTGACTATGATGAGAGATGAACCGGCTCGAGGCTGTAAATCTCGATAAGTCTGGGAGATCTGACCAAATTCAACACTCGATACAAAATTTCAAAAAAAAAAGAGTACGGAGAAAATCTACGAGGGGGGAGAGGAAGGTCTGAGATTTTCATTGAAGAGTCTACGTGGTTTATGACTTCTTCTTCTTTAGCATTTCAAGCTTATTGGTTTCACAATTAGCTTATTGCTTGTTCTCAACTTAGTGTTCTAAATGCACTTCCACAGTTATTAATTAGGAGCTTTCGATGCCAAGTACAATTTTTGCATTAGTATGATTGTGTGGCAAGTACAATCATACGCTATGCCCAGGGAGTCGAGAAATTTTCCTTTACGAAAAATGCCTAGACCCGACCGGGAATCGAACCCAGACACCTCCAGCATGGTGTTGCTTTGCAGCTGCGCCTTTACCGACTGAGCTAAGGGAGGACGTGGTTTATGAACAGGCCTTAATAAATAAAATAAAAACCTAGCTTCTTCATACTCACACAAAGAAATCACTGTGATTTGAATAAACAAAATATTTTGTTGCGATTCACTACAAGGTTCCTATTTGTTTCAATTCATAATAAAGATTCAAATCCATTCAAAATTGTATTCATTTAAAACCAATAAAATTATTTAAGGTGCTCACCGCTGTATGACATCAATTTAATAATATTCGATTTAAAGTTTATAATCAAATTTATTTCAAATGGTTAATTTAATGTTTTAACAAAATATTTTTATGAGCGCACATTTCATAATGTAGGCCTGCCGAGCAGCGATATTATTATTGTTTCTCAATGCTGCCGACATGGTAAGTTGCTGCCTCTGCCTCTGGCTCTGATAGTTGTAACTTTAAGCATAATCTATTTTAATTTTAATGTATGTATCGATATAAATATAAATATGTTAAGATATAAATATAAATAAACAAATATAAATAGATTTAAATGATTAAATCAATAAAACACGACGTTCAATTCTATAAAGCATGATGTTTTGTTTCAACTCAATGGTTTCGTTGAATCAGTTCATCAGTTTTATTGGTCTATATATGAACCAAAATTTTATTTGAAATTATTCCTTTTTTGGTTGATATAACTACGTATTTTTTGTGTGCTGATCTTCAAAATGATCATCACGATCCTGGTTGTCCAGGCTATCACTTTCGGGAGTTCTACGTCTGATTCTATAGGGGGCCAGGACAACTGAGGACAATTTTTGCACGGCATTTTTTGTATCCGCAGTTCAAAATTCGAGGTTTTGCATTAAGATATCATAAAACTACATGCCGTGGACCTACCGCCCGTTAGAGCCTAAAAAAATATTTTTCATATTTTTATATGTAGGTACTGTTAGACAGTTTACAACTCATGATTTGTCATCAAGAAGTGAGAAGAGAAAGAAATTCCTTCTTATACGGTACATAGAGCTAAAACGTTCTCTTCGACGAAAAATCTGCATAGAATTAAGCTGCCGGAAACATTTAATGCATCGAGCATATTTTCGAATATAATTCCGAATAGTGCAAAAACAAAAAAACAACAAAAACAAACAAAAGTTACCGCCACATATATATTTTTATATATTAACACACACAAACATATCTCGATAAACATTTTTTTTCTTCCGTTCACCAAAGGCAGCAGCCGCTGAACCAATGTGTTCACATTCATTTACATCAGCTGAATATTTATTTATTTATTTCGTCAAGCAATGTAGACTACATACAATGGTTACAATGTTCTACTTACATACTATACATTATTTCTGTTGTCTTTTAGACGACATTTTACTTGTTCTTTAGACATAGTGATGCCGATGATTTCGCAATGTAAGTTATACTGGCGCATCATTCGATTAATGGGGCCATTTTTTGCATAATTAGTTCTGTACGACTTTTCTAAGAATAATTTCCGTGTTCTAAGATGCCGACTGGGACTATAAAAGTTCAATTGCGAGAGTAGTTCTTCTGATTTTATGCGTTGTGAAATAATGTCATTGACGTAGAAAAGCATTGCAGATTCGCGGCGTTCTTTAAGTGTCTGTAAATTGATAAGCATGCAGCGTGCTTCATAAGATGGCAGTGGAAATACAGTCCAATTCAATTTCCTTAGGGCATATAAAAGAAATTGCTTTTGGACGGATTCTATGCGTTCGTCGTGTATGGAACAGTACGGGTTCCATACTAGGTTGCAGTATTCCAGAATTGGCCTGACATATGTAATGTATAATATTTTAATAGTATATGGATCTTGAAAATTGTGACTGAACCTCTTAATGAAGCCCAGCATGCTATTTGCTTTACTTATAATAGTGTTGTAATGTTCTACAAAAGTGAGTTTAGAGTCTAGGGTAATGCCTAAGTCCCTTACTATTTTGCATTTTTCTACTTTTTGGTTTCCTAAAAATATTTCCGTACGAGGTGTTTCGATTTTTCTGCTAAATACTATTGAGTTACATTTTTTCACGTTAAGTTGAAGTAAGCTTTTGCTACACCATGTGTTGAATAAGTTAATTTCGTTCTGGAATTCTTCTGCGTCACTAGAATTGTTTATTTTTCCATGAAGAGCTTCATGTCATCTGCATATATCAGTATTTGGATTTTTTTAAGTATGTAGGAAATGTCGTTTATGTACAAAATAAAAAGAAGTGGGCCTAAATGTGAACCTTGGGGGACCCCCGAGGTGACAGAGATAGGTTCTGAAAGTTTATTTTGAAAGCGAACAATTTGTTCGCGATGCGTTAAATATGACTGCAGCCAATTTAACAGTCCAGGCTCCATTCCAATTGTTTGCAATTTGAAGAGTAATAATGGTATGTCGATTCGGTCAAAGGCTTTACTGAAGTCAGTGTAAAGTGCTTCTACGTGCTTGCCACTGTCCATTGCATTCAAAATAAAAGTTACAAATTCAAGAAGATTAGAAGTGGTTGAGCGACCTTTGAAAAAGCCGTGTTGTTTGCTTGTAATTTGATTTTTTACTTGCTGAAAAATATGTTCATTCACGAGAGATTCAAAAAGTTTTGGGATGCAAGAGATAATGGCAATTCCACGATAGTTGCGGATGTCTGATTTCGTGCCTGATTTGAAAATCGGAACCAAATAAGAAGATTTCCAAATGGTGGGAAATGTTCCGCTCTTAAGAGACATATTAAAGAGAAGTTCTAAAGGAAGGGCAAGTTCGTCTGAAAGGTTCTTTAAAAATACGGGTGCAATACCGTCTGGGCCTGGTCCCTTAGAAGCATCCAAGTTTTTTAGTGCATTGAGAATTTCGTGAGGAGGTAATTGATTTACAGATATATTGTTGGAAAATTCAGGAATGAATGCAAAGAAGTCGCGATCACGGTCTTCTTCGGAGAATGTAGTGTATACTTCTTGGAAGAAATCTGCAAAAAGCTTGCAGATTTCAGAAGGATTATCACCTACATTTCCGTCAAAATGCATTCTTGGGGGGAAATTGCTATTTTTCAATTTCGTTTTTACATAATTGAAGAAATTCTTGGGACATGATTTGACTTCAGTTTCGACTTTACAATTATATTCTTCATGTGCAGAATTAATGGCCGTGTTAAGTTGGTTGCATATGTCATAATAGTTTTGCAAATTTGTGCTAGAGTTTTGCTTTTTATATAATTTGTGTGCTTTTTGTTTTTTGTTCTTTAAATGTTTCAAATGTGGATTGAACCAGACTGGTAATTTATTGTTTTGGGTTCGCCTTCTTCTTTTCATTGGTACAGTTTCTGAAATAAGGTACTGAATAATTGAATGAAATTTGCCTACTTCAGTGTTGACATTTCCTTCAATACTTATTATGTTCTGCCAATTTATTGTACATAGTCTACGTTTTGCTTCTTCGTAATTTGCTTTTTGATTTTCCGGCACTTCTTCGAAATCCCAGTCGCTGGGGATGTGAGTATTATGTACGAAGATTGAATATTCAATTGCTGTGTGAAATACTTCATTTTTCCATAAAGGTGACAATGAAGTACTCACACAAAAGTCTTCAGTGCAGTTCGTAAATAAGAGGTCTAAAAAAGCATTTTGCTGATTCTTTATATGATTAATTTGGTGCAAGCCAAAATGTGAAATTTGGTCGAACAGGAATTGTAGAGTTTCGTCTTCGCCTACGACTGGGAGTAGAATTGATTCATTTTCGATGTCAGGGATGAAGTTCGCATTCCGTTTATTAAAGTCACCATAAATATGCAGTTTTACTTCCGGTTCCATATTTGACGTGATAATTTCGACATTTTGAAAAAATAATTCGAAAGATTGTTTATTGGCATGTTCGGGTGGAAAATACACAGATGCAAAAATATGTGTTTCATCAGCAATGAGTGCTTTAACCCAGACATGCTCAAATTCTTTGTGCTTGAGAGTTTTTAGTTCTTGAGAAGTAAAGTCTGCATTGATGGCAATGAGAACTCCACCTCCAGATTTTTTATTGCTATGTTGCAAATTACGGTCATGCCGGAATACATTAAATTTATTTCCAAAAATTTCTTCGCTTTTTACGCTTTCATCCCAGCTTGTTTCGGTTGCCAGAATAACGTTGAAAGAAGAAGCTAGAAGTTTTTGTTGAATTTCTTTCATTTTGGTTGGGCTTTTCATGCGATTGAAATTTTGGCAATATACCAAAATTTCAGTCGCATTCTGTTGAGAAGGCGAAGACAGTTTTGGAGGATTAATTATACTTACAATACTATTAAATGATACTTCTTCCAAAGGGCGCGTTAGTGTTTCCGAAAATTTGAAGGGTTATAAAATTTCAGGGCGGCCTCCCTACTACGCTGCAGTCGTTCTGTACGTTCACTAGACAGGAACGCTCGATGTGACTGAAGGTCTGCCAAGGCGTCATTGCGTGGGATTCCTAGTTCTGCATGGACGTCCAGGAAAATTTCGCGCAAGAATTTTATGTCTGTTGGTAGTCCTTCGGCTGCTAGCATTAATGTTGCACTAATTTTTGTGATTCCGCGAATGCATACGGAAGGTGGTTGGTCATGTAGGAACGAAAGGTATGTCCGCACTAAGTCCAAAATTTTAGGGTCCCGTAGTCGCGCCTTCAGAAAGCGTTGGTCGCCAGATGCTGATTGTTCCGTCAGTCTGACTATAGGCGGCCGCATTGGGTCCAAAAG
The DNA here is from genome assembly GCA_024533555.2 of Aedes koreicus. Taxonomy (NCBI): domain Eukaryota; kingdom Metazoa; phylum Arthropoda; class Insecta; order Diptera; family Culicidae; genus Aedes; species Aedes koreicus. The sequence goes on along the minus strand of JAHHFK020000726.1, from coordinate 22,315 downwards.
TGGTGGATGATCAATTCCGGCTGATGATAGTTGTTCGGTGAGCAAAGGTGGATGGATTGAAACAGCTGATTGCTGCGTCATGCTTACGCTGGGCGGTGGGCGCATAGTGTAAAATGACCGGCCAGGTATAGAATTCGATTCCCGATGTGTTGATGTGTCGGTATTTTCGAAGGTGCTTGCTTCAGTATGTTGTTGTGTCTGGTTTTCTGCTCGGTATGGGTTGATTGTTTCCACCTTTTTTGAAGTTGATAAGTTTTGATACCGAGAGGGCTGCAATTGGGTGGTCAGTGGACGTTGGTGCATAGGCGTAGCCAGGATTTCAAATAGGGGGGGGGGCGAGTTTTTTTTTAGAGAGAGAGAGAGAGAGAGAGAGAGAGAGAGAGAGAGAGAGAGAGAATTACATCGTCTCCAACCAGTGGTTGCACATACTGAACAATTAACATTAACGGACACTTAACGGACAATACAACGCCCGGTGGACCAGTAGAGTAGGGTCATTTTCATGTTCCGACAGATGGAGCGGGAATGGAGCCCCATTTATGTGACATTACGCCTGGATGCGGGTGGATTATCTTCTCTACTCTCACCCAAAGTATTTGACAATACCCGTCCGTTTCTTGCAACAAGATTAAACAATTCTAGGCTTGTTCTGGAATAAAAAAAAAACGATTTTAAAAACTTTCGATATTTCCCATGTTTTTAAATCAAACCACATTGAATGCCAAACATTTAACGGGTCATGTTGGATTTTTGTATAGAATAACCACCGAATTTGTTTGCAGTTTGTACTGAAAATGTACTTTTCATCCGCGACCCTCTCAACCAAAGCAACACAGAAGAAACACCGTTTTTTACTCACCATGCTCACACCGTTTGAATAGATTATATTTTTTTAATGGTTGTTCAAATAATAAGTGATTAGCTTTTAACAAACATACATTTTGAGTTTTGGTGGTTTATAGCTTATGGTTTGTGTCCCCTTTGCTCACCTTTAGTATAATTATTTTATCTGATATTTTCTAAACAGGAACATCAAACATAACCTTTTAAAACGACGTAAGTAACAAATGTAAGCAAGCTGTGTTTTTTGTGCTGAATTGTTGCTACTTGCATTCTCAACACACGAGTAGTTAGTAAATAATTTAAGAAATTTTATTCATCAATGACGAAAAGAAATTCATATGCGTTCCAACAGCTATTCCTCAATATTTTAAAAATAATTTATATACACATCTGCATCTGCGTTTTGAAATTTGAACCGATTTATCTGATATGATCCAACTGAAACACGTTCTGTCGAAACACGGTATATGTAGCAATCATGTGTATCTGAGTAGTATGAAACCAAAACGATGTATCATTGAATTACATTAAAATTGTTGTTCACATTCGAGAAATACAACCATTTTGCATTTTTTCTATTCGTGGTTATTTCAGCTGCATGAAAAAAAATTCGTTTTGTTTTGTTTGCTTGTTTTTTTTTAATTACATGCTGGAAAATATTATACTTACTTTTGAAAAACTTTCGAATGTCCATTTATGGTACTTCTGGATAAAATGAATCAAATAACTGCTTTAGACTGCTTATAATTAAAAAAAAAACCGTATGTATTTTACCCGGTGATTCGTTTTGTTATGAAGGTTCTTCTGTTTATAAACCCGCGCAGAACCATCGCTTATTCTTCCGGTCTTCCTCTAAACTCTCCACCGATTGCTTGTCGATCTGCCAAACTTGGAAGACATCTGCATGGAGTTATCTCAAATTATAATAATCCGTCCAATCTATCACAAAACGTTGCGATTGGTTGAGCGGACTGGAGATAATGAAATTCACTTGTATAAGGCCAAGTCTCTCCCGGTTGGTATTAAACCGATGAGCATGGATATCAATAGAAACATAAAGTTTCCAGAAGGCACAAAATGCATCTACGGACTCTTATTTTTACGAAATCCCTCAATTTCAATTTTTAATGGATTAGCATAGATTGTTCATTAGACACTTCAACTTGATTGATACAGTTATTAGTTACAGCAGTGCAATTGATTGTAGAATACAGTAGTAAAAATTGTAAGTTACGAAAAAAGAGTTTGGTTCGAGCATCGGCTGTGAAAGGTTGTGTCGATGCTTTATTACGCACTATTTTCCCATCGAGTATGGCGCGTTTCGTGTTGTTTCGGTTATCTATAATTCGGTGTAACGAGTGATCGTGTGAGCACAGTAAGAGAAGAACAAAGCGTCTCTCAAGCGTTCATAAAATTATCCTTGTTTTCCTAACGGAAAACCACCATCACACTTTGTGAGTGGCTCCAATAGCATCCTTATTATTGGTTTAACTCAGATCAAATCGGATTTCCAACATTATAAAAAATCACCTTGTTTTTCCGATGAAAAAACACCATTACACTTTGTGTGTGGCCCCAATAGCATCCTTACTGTTGTAATCGGTTCGAATCAGAAATCGGTACTAGTATTAAAATATTTTACTAAACGAAGCGTGAATTCAGCTTATTGTTTACCAAAACGAACCCTGCTGCCACCCAATCTTGTCATCCAAAATCCCAGTGATTTCTCGTGGAAGTGCGGCGGTGGTCTCGGCTTCCAATAAAACGTCCAAATAAACGTTAACGCATTCCTACCCTTTCCTTATTTGACCTGCATTCGGGCGAGGCCAGCGCCGGTATTGCCTTAGTTTGGGATCACCAGTTTTACACATTGAGCATGTTTGCATCATCTGTTGATCTTCTGAGTAATAACAGCTGAACTGGCAGTAACGGAATAACAACTTCGGGCGGTCAATCATTCTCATTATCCTGCTCATGCTCATAAAAACGGATAAATTATTTGAATAGGATAAGACAACTGCAACTTCTCGCCCTGACTAGCTTGCTGTTCTGCTTCTCACACGCTGACTGAAACTGTAAGATATGATCAACATATATTCTCAATAATATGAAACTACAGTACCCTAAAACGGGGAAAGCGGGGTAACGGGGCGGTTTGACCCATGCCATGAATAGTTCAAATAAATATTTTTCGTTGATACTTTTTCTAACTATCAACTGTGTTTCTTAATCTAGTATTATTTGGCTTCTGAAAGCTATAGCATAGGTTTGAATATTCAGTTTTTTGATTAACCTAGAACTGAACATTGAGCATAGCTTGTTCAACTTTCAGCTAGCGGAGAAAAAAATCAATCAATGCTTATCTAATAGCTAACATTACAGATTAAGAGATATTTCCCTAGTAGCACATTTGTTTCAACCCAGTAAAGGTGACTGCTCTGTGACTCAATTAAGTCACAATAGAGCTGCTGAAACCAGTTTTGACTGTTGTGTGCTGCTTGGGGTTTTTAGATACTTTAGGCTACATAGGTTGGGTTCTAGGTTAAAGGAAAAATATTGTAATAAAATTGTTACTCGTTACTATTTAAAAACTATTATATAATTACAACTTTTTTCTCATGGATGTCAATTTTTTACGCTTTTTTGCTACAACTTTTTACAAAATCGAGGCAACTTCGCGTAATTTGGCTTTTTTATTTAGGCAAAGGAGCAATCTGACAAACATCCCAAGCATCACAAAATCGTCATATTTGGTTACAGTGACTTGATTGTGACTTAATTGAGTAGTATTGGAGTAACATCAACTGTATTGCAACAAGTTACCTTGCAACCTTCTAGAGATAAAAAATAAATAATAATATATTGAAACAAATAATAAAATTCTAAAAATAAAATCAAAACTTAGGGGGGCAAGATAAGTTTAAGCAGTAAAAAATGTCAAAGTTCCCGAAAAAGTACTTGGTTTGACAGACGATTTGCACCTGTGGGCTAAACAGCGAAAGTTTCGTCACAACTGGCACTGTCAACCAAGATATGTATGTAAATGAATGCTTGCAAAAACGCTTATTGCCTTTCTTGAAGAAACATAGTTGTTCCATGGAGCTTTGGCCAGACCTCGCTTCTTGCCACTACGGAAAAATGGCTCAGGAATTGTATACCACCAATAGTGTGCAAATCGTACTAGAGGTGAGCAATCCGCTCATGAACTGAGCTGAAGAACTAGTTCACCAAGATGATCGAGTGAGCTAACGGTCTGTTTAATTGAGCGGTTGCTCACCCGCTCACCTCTCGAAAAAAAAAACTAATATATGAGCAGGAGCGTGAACGGGAGCTATTTCTGTTTGCAATATGACAAGCGAGCGAGAGCGCGAACGACAGCACCTATCCAATATAGCTCGCGACCTAAGCTGTGTTACATGGCCTGTCATTTTAACTTAGTTTTGAGTCGTTTTAGACTCACTTTCGTCAAAAGTGGAGTCACTCAAATTCGAGTAAATGTAACTGGGATTGACAAGTCGACAAATCAAAAACATCCATCTGATTTGAGGCGATGTTTTTGATTTGTTGACTTGTCAATCCCAGTTACATTTACTCAAATTTGAGTGACTCTACTATTGACGAAAGTGAGCCAAAAACGACTCAAAACTGAGTTAAAATGGCTGGCCGTGTATATAATATGTGATAGAGGAGCTAGAGTTATTTAACTGAGCGAGAGCGCCTATTGATATGTGACTCCCGAGCTACTGGTCGATTGCAAAAGCTAGTTGTACTGAGTGAGTTAGAGCGGGAACGAAGGAAAGGCCCATCATCTGATAAAATTTTCTCGTAAACCAGAGGAACGTTCGAAACTGTCATGAGAAGAGCGAGAGTGAATTAAAATTCGCATGCAGATGGAAGTTTTTCTTTCACACTCTCACTCAACATTGGTTTTCAATGATTCTCTGTGTATGATTTAATTAGGAAAACGTCCTCCTAAGCTATAACAGGATGTTCTGACAAGATTGAACTCAACGTTCGATATGTTAGAACGATTGCTATTGAACAAAGATGCTGTAAGTTCTACTTTAACCTTATTGGATTCGACCCGCTTCTTGGCCTTTTCAATCAGTTTTCGATTGAAATTTCGTCAGAAAAATCTGTTTCATTACCAAAAGCTCAGTACTAGCCCACATTATGAGGGAACGGATCAAACTGCATTCCAACGATTCTCTTCCTCCAAATATTGTAAAGTTGATACTTCGTATGAAAATCATCAAGCTGAACACCGATTGGCATTGGCATCAGATAATGATGAAAAGGTTGTACATTCCTGCAATGTTGTACCGGATCTTTTCCAAATCAGAACAACTTGTTGGTTAAAAACGTAGTAGGCTAACCGTGAACCATATTTCGTAAATTGTAATTACTGTTAAAAAAAATCGAATATTCCACCGAAAAATACACAGTTTTATCAAAAATCTCAATACGCTGATCCGAATTAGCTAAGTGCTACAAAATGAGCAAATGAGCGATTCTGAAGAACTAGCTCACTTCAGTGAGCGGAACTGTTCGGAGCCGCTCGCTGTAGTGAGCCAATTTGCCCACCTCTAAATCGTACCCAAGGAGAAAAACCCTCCAAACTCGCCGGAACAGCGCCAAATTGAAAAATATTGGGCAATCGTAAAGAGAACTAAAACAAAACAGTTGGAAGTGAAAAACAATTCAAGGCCGATTGGAGTTCAGCATCAAATAAGGTGGATATAACAGCGGTACAAAACTTTATGGAAGGTGTGAAACGTAAAGCCCGATAGTTCGCATTTGGAAAATCGGAAGACTGCTCAAATAATTTTCCTCTGTTTCGTAGACGATGAACATCAAAAAGAAATAAAATTGATCATTTATATAACAAACTAATCAGTGTGCACTTAATCATGTTTAACCAATTTTTGACCATTCCACCCTTTAAGCGTAAGTTCCAAAGAAAAGAAGTGCGACTACGACATCCCCTTTTCACTGATTGCCAGCTATAAGGAAGGGGGTGGGACGTTTGGCATATGGATGTTTGGCCGAATGGCCGTTTGGCCGAAAATTGTCAAATTAGGATAAACGTATTGCAGAGAAAAGGATATAAGAATCTAGAAAAGTATTTTCAAACGCATTAGATCTAAAAAAGGAAATAAGGAACCAAAAAAACATTCTCGAACGCATTAGATAGTATCCCGATATTCTAGACTTATTACACTTAGAGTTTATCAATATGTGTGCGCATTTGCAGTAATAAGCATTCTAATTAAGTTTCAACTACATCAATTCACTAAAAAACGAAATTTTTATGTTCAAAAATGCAAAAACTGGTATTCGGCCATTTGCCCATACACAGTCACCGCCAAAATAAAGTGCCCACTTTTCTCATGAACACGCTTCATCTCTGAAGTCATTGAAAAACTCATTATATCGTATTCATATATTTTTCTAAGCATGATAATATTATTATTTTAAAGATGCATGTGTATTTTTGCAATGGATAATACACATTTTTGCAAAATTATTTTTTGAACCATACGTGGTGTAAATTTGGTGTGTCATAATAAAGTGCCCAATTAAAAATATATTATGTGTATGTAATTTTTACATCCAAACGCCCCTCGTATTCAATTTTTTTTTGACGTTTCCAAGTGTTTGTTGATCTTCTTACGGATTTCAGTTATCGGTCAGAAAGATTCAGTGCGAGTTATCTAAATAACCATGGATAATACGGTGGCAAGCCAAACTATTCCCTTGCAGATCCGAAAATGTGTTATTCGTGACATCGAGAAAGGTGAATCGCATCGCAAGATTGGTGAAAAGTATGGATACAGCAAAGCAGCGGTTACCAAACTTTTCGCAAAGTACAAAACCTATGGTTCAGTAGCTGATCGCCCTGGAAGGGGGAGGAAACGTAGAACAGATTCCCGTACAGATGCGAGAATCATTCGAGAAATTAAGAAAAATCCGAAGGTTACCCTCAGGGAGATCAAGGAAGTGATTTAACAACCGATCTCGGACAGTACTCTACGCAGAAGGATCGCTGAACACGGTACGAAAAGCAGGTTTTATAAGAAGTTGCCTTTTATTAGCAAAGTCAACAAAGCGAAACGACTCAAATTTGCTCGGGAACATGCTGATAAACCTTTAGAATATTGGAAGACTCTTTTGTGGACTGATGAGTCCAAATTCGAGTTGTTCAACAGCAAAAAACGAGCTCGTGTATGGCGTAGACCTGGAGAGGCGCTTCATGATCGACATATCCAGGGCACAGTTAAGCATGGTGGAGGGAACGTGATGGTGTGGGGGTGTTTTTCTTTGGCGGGTGTTGGTGCTTTGGTAAAAATCGATGGTATTATGACAGCAGATTCCTACATCGACATATTGCGTGAGAATTTGGAGGTTTCGTTGGTTAAAACTGGGCAGGAAAACAAATTTGTGTTCCAGCAGGATAATGACCCAAAACATACCGCGAAGAAGTCAAAGGCATTCTTCCGTTCCTGCCGTATTAAACCTATGGAATGGCCCCCACAGAGTCCAGATCTGAACCCAATAGAGAATATGTGGGCCATCTTGGATTCACGAGTTGATAAGACAGGAGTTACCAACAAACATAACTATTTTCAAGCTCTTGTGAACGCCTGGGAAGATCTTGAGAATCTGGTGGAGAGTATGCCGAAACGTTTGCAAAAACTGTTGAAGGCCAGGGGAGGACACATCAACTACTGATCACTCGACAGACTGGATCTACAACTTGTTTTTTTTTTTAAGAAAATAAGAAGTGGGCACTTTGTTTTGACATGCATAATTTCTACTATAGTTTGATCTTTCTTGAAGAAAAAAATTAATTTGCAGGACAAGTGTTTTTTTAAAGGGCGATACGGTCAAAATTCGGTCAATATCAACTTGACGTATTTCTTTCAATTTTGCATTTAAAAAACCTGAACACCCCTCATTTTGAAGGTGTGTGTGTGTAGAATGTTGCTCCTATTTTGATTTTGGAATTCACTCTTCAGTTGTCAAAATGCCGTCCAAGCAAGAAGAGCAGCGTATCAAAATTTTGCTCGCGCATCGCGAAAATCCGAGCTACTCGCACGCAAAGTTGGCAAAATCGCTAAAAGTTGCCAAATCAACCGTTACAAATGTAATTAAAGTGTTTGGGGAACGTTTGTTGACAGCCAGGAAGTCTGGATCGGGGGGAAATCGAAAACCGGAAGCCGCTGAGACGACAAAGAGAGTTGCCGGTAGTTTCAAGCGAAACCCTAACCTATCTCTCCGAGATGCCGCAAATAAGCTGGGTGTATCGTCTACAACCGTGCATCGAGCCAAAAAACGAGCCGGACTATCGACTTACAAGAAGGTAGTGACTCCAAATCGCGATGATAAACAAAATACGACGGCCAAAGCGCGATCCCGGAGGCTGACGAAGTTTGACTGCGTGGTAATGGACGACGAAACCTACGTCAAAGCCGACTACAAGCAGCTTCCGGGACAGGAGTTTTATACGGCAAAAGGAAGGGGAAAGGTAGCAGATATTTTCAAGCACACGAAACTGTCAAAGTTCGCAAAGAAATATCTGGTTTGGCAAGCCATCTGTACCTGTGGCTTGAAAAGCAGCATTTTCATAGCTTCCGGGACTGTCAACCAAGAAATTTACGTGAAAGAGTGTTTGAATAAACGTCTGCTGCCTTTCCTGAAGAAACACGGTTGTTCCGTACTGTTTTGGCCGGATTTGGCATCTTGCCATTACGGTAAAAAGGCCATGGAGTGGTACGCCGCCAACAACGTGCAGGTGGTTCCCAAGGACAAGAACCCTCCCAACACGCCAGAGCTCCGCCCAATTGAGAAATACTGGGCTATTGTCAAGCGGAACCTAAAGAAGACCAAAAAAAACTGCTAAGGACGAGCAGCAGTTCAAGGCAAACTGGCTTTCTGCGGCGAAGAAGGTGGACAAGGTGGCTGTACAAAATCTGATGGCAGGGGTCAAGCGTAAGGCCCGGCAATTCGGATTTGGAAAAGCGGAAGCCTAACTGAATATTTTTCCTGAATTTTATACTAATTGAACTTGAAAAAGAAATTTAATTTGATTTTTTAAATAAACGATTTCACCGATTCACACGCGTTTTACCTTGACCAAATTTTGACCGTATCACCCTTTATGTACCAGACAAGAAAAGAACATAATAAATATGCCATCAAAACAACAACACTTAGAACCTTTCACTTATTTTACAGTTTGCTGCACAAAAAGGAGAAACTGGGGTAGGTGGGCACATTTTTCTGGCGGTGACTGTACATAAGATGTATGAATATGTTTTGATAAAATCGTAGACTCCTGATTTTAGGTGGAAATATGTATTATGTTAAACAGCTAGACAGAATGGGTCATTATTTTGTATAGTCTTGAAGAAATAGGCAGTTCCTCCGAAAGATACCTTCTTTTGATTCTTTGCACATGGGCCTTCTATGACGATACATATTCCTGTATTCGAAAGCAAACTACTGAATCAAGCGCTTGCCCGGTTTATTACTCTTTGTGAGATTGTTCCTTCTTTCAAACATGAGCAGTTCTTTGGAGTTTCACTGATCAAACAAGTGTAATTCTCATAATTTCAATTTGAGAAATTTTGAACCGACTGGTGAATTATGTGTGAAACTAATATTTGATAATTTTGAGCTTTAATAAAATTGCATTTTTCTTATTTTACTTTTGAAACGTTGTTTGGAATCAAATGATTAAAAGATATTTGGCTAAATGGTTTCGAACCCTAAAATTACTTGGCATGGTATTTCACAGTAGAATCTGATTTTAAATTTCGACTTTTCTCAAATGAGTTGTTCGTCCTTTTGAACAATAGTTACAATAAACTTTCTCAGAAAAATCTAGTCTCAAAATGACTGACGATTATCAAAACATGGTGAGAGATAATATGATCAAACTTCAGCAAAACAAATGTGACAAGTACATGAAAATTTCACAATTTGAATGAAGAATACACATAATTAAACATTGACCTATTTTATTTCAATATCACGATCAGAACCATCTAAAAACTCATACCTGCCAAGCATTAGACAAAACGAGAAATATTTTTTCTGCACTTCATCTCGCGCACAGGAAACTGAAAGAGATTTCAGCTCTGGTCCTTAACGACTGAAAGAAGGTCCTTTTATGTGCACCAACCGTGATCGAGCCAACCGTCACAATCCCGGTATCCGTTGACCCAAAAAAAGGTTGTTAGCTTGATTCTCTCCGCATAACAAAAGGTCCGGGATACGATAATATTCATGATATATTTCGGCCACTTGAAGGCTGGACTGCAAACATTTTGAACTGTGAAGAGAATATCTGTCGAATATTGATTTTCCCGATATATTTTTGAAAGTTGATCTAGTGGATTATTCATTTCAAGAAAATTGCAAATTTTGAGCTTGAACACTACGTCAACAGTTCATAGCTGTCATGGAAACATTTTGATGTTTGGAATGAAGTAGACTTTTGAATGATCGAAAATGTTCGTCATTTCATTGTTAGGTTGTGTTCTTGCAATCTTAGATCTAATGCGTTTGAAAATACTTTTTTAGATTCTTATTTCCTTTTCTCTGCAATACATTTATGCTAATAGACAATTTTCGGCCAAACGTCCATTCTGCCAAACGTCCATTTGGCCAAACATCCGTATGCCAAACGTCTTTATGCCAAACGGAGTATCATCCTCCTGTTCAAACATCAGAAAAACTTCGTCGAACAACTGATGACGGACCGTATACAAAACCGTATACATTTTTTTAAGGGAAGAGACGTACCTTCAAAATAAATCTCAATCAGTTTTCCTTTCTATGAACAAGTATTTTTGTTAGGGCCCTTAAACAAAATTCTCATATTTTAGTTATACCCCGTTATTAAATAACATGCAGGGTGTCCACAGTTAAATTGCATCACTTTCAATAAGCTGTAACATTTCCCCCTTTGGGTTGATTTAAACGAAATTTTGAGTGAAATGACCTCAGCTTGTGTTATTTACGCTGCATGAGTTTCATTGTGAAATGTGTAGAAGTTTCGAAAATGGAGTCGAAGGAACAGCAAGTGCGCGAGACCATTTTGCACACGCACCTCGACAACCCACTTCTTTCGCACCGAGCCATCGGAAAGATGTTGAAAATTCACCAGTCTACAGTGTCTCGTGTCATAAAACGTTTCAGGGAACGTTTAACTGTCGATCGGAAGAAGGGAGTGGTAGAAAAAGTGTTCCGTACTTGTGAAGGATCACAAGCGAGTGGTTGCTGCCTTTAAACGCAAACCCAACGTCCGTTCGGGATGTCGCGGTCACTTGACCAAAAGTTCGTGCAGAAAGCCAAGAATCGAGCCGGGCTCCGTTCATTCAAAGTTCAGAAAGCTCCAAACCGCAACGAAAAACAGAATAGGACAGCTAAAACACGTGCGCGTAAGCTGTACACACAAATGTTGACAAAACCACACTGCTGCATCATGGACGATGAAACACACCTAAAAGCGGACTTTAAACACATTCCCGGCAACCAGTATGTGACTGCGAAAGGCAAGTTCGATGTTCCAGAGTCTCTCAGGAAACAGCAAGTGTCAAAATTCACCAAGAAATTCATGATTTGGCAGGGGATTTGTTCGTGTGGTAAACGGAGCAAGCCATTCGTGACAACTTCAACTGTAAATGGTCAAGTATACATGAATGAATGCCTGAAAAAACGACTGCTTCCGTTTCTCAAAACACACAACGTTCCTACAAGTTTTTGGCCGGACCTAGCCTCTTGTCACTACACCAAGGATGTTCTGGAGTGGTACAAGAAGAATGGTGTCAATTTCGTGCCGAAGGATCTTAGTCCCCCAAACTCTCCAGAGTTGCGGCCAATTGAAAAATATTGGGCTATAATGAAGCACGAACTTCGTAAGCATCCTAAGGTTGTCACCACAGAATAGGAAATGTTGAAGTCATGGTTGAAAGTGTAAAAAATGTCGGTTCAAGCATTGTACACAATCTTATGCGTGGTATTAGAAGAAAGTTCGGGCTTTTGAATTTGGTAAAGAAATACAGTGAAATAAAAATACCTAAACCAAGATTATACATTGTATTTTATTCCCTGAATATTTCATGACAATCGGTTGAGAGACTTGTTTTTGAGGACGAGTTTAAAGTGATACAATTTAACTGTGGACACCCTTTATAACGGGGAAAGGGAGGGACCATCAGGGCACCCAAGTGAAACGATTTAGATAGGGAGCATGGGACTGCCTCCTCCCTATTGTTAATATTTCGCGGAACGAGGGCAGGACTCTTCGACCCCATTTATTATTGGGTTTATTCTGTCAATCGAGGGCTCGATTCTAGCGCTGTGAGTGTGAACTCCCTATATTCGCGGGTTTCGCGTAAGTGTCTCTACTTACGGACCCACCCAAACGTTTTTGGCCCTTCATACAGGAGCTTGATCATCACAAACAACAATAGCAAACTTTTTTTAGATTTTTTCCCCCCCCCAGAAAATACCCATACTAAAAAAAAAGGTAGTACCCCACCCACCCCAAAGTTTTATAACGGTTGAAAATACTTTTATAAGACTAGATTTGGTTATAAAGAAGCTTACTCAACATAAAAGCATGAAGATGTGTTACTCGGGATTACATCATCATCATCATCATCATCATCATCATCATCATCATCATCATCATCATCATCATCATCATCATCACTAGCTGGAACTCTCTGCTACTAGGGGTGGAGCAAAAACCTACAGGGTGCGGCAGAAAATAATGCGAAAATGTTCAAACTTGAGTATTGGGTTACTTCGTGTAGCTAGTGACTAATTTCTGTCGAAAGTGTATTTGTTTATGTTTACTTTCAAGTGCTGCATCCAAACATTCTATTTGTTCCATTGCAAATTCGTCAAAATGTTCGCGAAAGAAGTGATCACTAGTTTGTTGCTCGCCCAGAAGAAGCCGAAAGAGATTGCCAAGGTGGTAGGGTACCATTTGGCAACAATTTACCGCATAAAAAAGTTCCTGCAGGATGATCCTAAGCAGCGGAAGCCGGGAAGCGGACGTCTGTGCTTTGCACGCACGCCGAATGTGATCAAATCGGTCCGTGCTAAAATTACTCGCAACCCGGTGCGTTCCATAAGAAAACTTGCAAAGGAAGCCAATATTTCGGAGAAACCCATGCGGAGAATCATCAAAGAAGACCTGCATGCATCTTCCAGAGCCAGAGTGAAACGCCACTTGATTACGAACCGGGTCAAGGAACTACGAGTGACTCGTTCCAAGAGATTGCTTTCCTTGTTGAAGAAGGAAAAAATGATAATCCTGTTCTCCGACGAAAAGCTTTTCAGCACCGATGCTGTAGCCAACAGCCGCACGGACCGGTTCATTTCGCCGCAGAAAATGGCGAACGTTCCGGAAAAAGTGAAATTCAAATTTCAAACCAAACAACCGGCTGGTGTGGCTGTAGATGTTTGGCTTATTGGCGTCCAACGGTTTGAAAATGCCGCTTGTTTTCATTGATGCTGGAGTTAAAATCAATACCGAAGTATATATCGGTATTTTAAAGGACCAAGTGCTTCCCTGGGTGAAGGCCAACTTCTCCGAGGACCAAAACGTTGTCCTACAGCAGGATGGAGCGCCGTGTCACACGTCCAATCGAACCCAACAATGGTTGAACGATAACATGAAGTTTTGGCCGAAGTATTTGTGGCCCCCTTGCAGTCCAGATCTTAATCCGTTGGATTATTCGATTTGGGCATATGTTGAAACATGAGCCTGCAAAACATCAAACCCTAGTGTGAAAACCCTGAAGTCAACCATAACACGCACATGGCAGTCAATGTTGGAGGACTACGTCCGAAAGGCTTGCTCTGGCTTCCGGCGTCGGCTCGAGGATGTTATTAATAAAAATGGAGGACACATTGAATAAATTTGTGTAAAAGGACTTTATAAAGATAACTGCACTCGAAAATGTTGATATTATTGCTTGAATTAGTCGAAAATGGTATTTGAAAGAAATAGAACAAATTTTCGCATTATTTTCTGCCACACCCTGTACACTACAGTCTTTTAAATCCACCAGCTGCCACGGAATCAATTTTTTTAAATTTGCATTCTGACCTAATCAGTCATTCACTGTTTCTCTAGATTAAGTCTGAATTCAGTTTCTTTGTCTATCGACTTAAACGTATTACTCCAAACAGTAGTTTTTCCTTGACTTGATATAACGTGCAAACTAACAAGTTGTCGTTACAAATAAATAAAAAAAATAGTCGAAAAGTCAATGAGCAAACGTATAGCTTAGAAAATTATTGATTGGCTCAACCCAAGGACATATGGTGGGTTGATAGAGGGATGCAAATACACCATTTGAGTTTAGTAGTTCTATTACAAACTTCAATAAGTTTGTTCGAAGTCAGTTTCAAACTGAATGTGTTCAAATTTTGGATGGCTAATAAGGAACTAGTGAATTATGGAGAGTGTGAGCTGTTTAGTGGAATACCTGTAACTAGAAAATAAGAAGAATGATTAGTAATTTCCATTTAATTCCAACTACCTTTATTGCTTATCTTGACAGATACGCGTATTTCGTCTACAATGTGCAGACTTCTTCAGTGTCGTGTACTAATCGAGTCGAGTATTAGTACATGGCACTGAAGAGATCTGCACATTGTAGACGAAATACGCGTATCTGTCAAGATAAGCAATAAAGGTAGTTGGAATTAAATGGAAATTACTAATCATTCTTCTTATTTTCAAGGAACTAGTGTTAAACTATTCGCCCAATGGGGCAAGGTTTTTAATATTTGCAACAGTCTAATGAGCATTGAAGATTTGAATGATGATATAACCTTATGTCTTCAACAATGCTGGAAAATTGGCAATATTTCACTTTTTTTTACAATATATTGATGTCAACTTTCCTATACAGTTAATCTTCCTTGCAGATCGGTTTTACATTTTTAACCGCAGAAGTCCATACAGTTAATGTTGGTTTCGACTAGGGGTGGGACACATCTAAATCTCAATCTTAGATGAGTGAAATATCTTATTTCAGCGAATCAATCTTCTTGCATCGCCTTCCACCCTTTTGCAGGAAGCTCTAAAAATTATCATCAATCTTCTTTTTATCTACTAAGCTTCTCAGATAGGGCCACACCCCTTGGATTTCGATTATTTTTTGTCGGTTGTAATACGAACGCCAAGTCAATAGAGATAGTAAATAGGGTACGTGTACCAATAGTGACGCATTTAGTCATCCTGCTCGAAGTTTTAGATCATTATCTAGACAAATTTGGAAAGGGAGATCACAGCAAGCCGTGCTTTGAAGCTGACGTGTTTTGCTTTTGCTGCGTTGTTTTCGCGAAAAAAAAAATCTTATTTATTCAACCAGAATAAAAAGTTCAATTATAAATATCCGAGTACCATGCGTGAGAAGTAGAGGTTCCAACCCAGGATCTTGAAAAATTCGGGATTTCCCGAATCCCGGGTTAAGATTTTTCACCGTCCCGAAAATCCCGTGATTCCCGGGACACACATTTCTTACATAGTTTTTCGCTTTGATACTTCCCAATAAATTTCAGTGTACCGTTTACGCGCATTCAATATAACCCATACAACGCCAACATACATATTTACTGTACCTACTTCGATGTTATACATCATTCATGAAAATGCATCATTCCTTTTGTGTTGGTTCAGTAGGCATTCGCATTTTTGCCTACACATTTAACACACACACACGCGCGCGCGCGCGCCAATACGACGCAAGCTGTCATTTCCATTCAAAACATTGTTTTCATTATCCTATTACTGCTTCTGTGTTCATTGAATAATTTCGGATTGCCGTTACATCAAAGTAAGTAGTAATACAAAATTTGTGCTAATGTAGCCTTACATCCAATTATTTTAAAGGCATGGCTGAAATTTGGAAACACTTCGATAGAATTGCGGATGACAAAGAAAAAGCACGATGTCGGAAGTGCGAGCAAATTTTGTCGTGCAAGGGCTCTTCGACCAGTGGCTTGCTCCGGCACATGAAGAACAAACACGACATGGATTCCAAACCCCCCACAAATCCTAGTGAGTCTGCTGCGAAAGTTAAATCATCCACACCGAATGTCCCAGTGAAACAAGTATCGATGCTCAAGTTCGTTAAACGTCAGTCACTGGCGGAAATTGTAGCTCGGCTGGCAGCAGAGGACGAATGTTCGATCAATGCAATCACCAACAGCAAGATCATGAGACAATCGATCGCAGATCGTGGATATTTTCTGCCAACGTCGAATACATCCGTCATGAAGCTGGTCGCCGAATACTATGGATACGCTCAGCAGCAAACGCGGGATGAAATAGTGAAGCGTATCGATAGCGGTGAACTGGTTGGTCTCACTTTGGACGAGTGGACAAGTCTAAGCAACAAGCGCTACTTAAACGTGAATGCCCATTTCGCTGACGGATCATTCTACAATTCTGGGTCTCGACAAAATTCGTGGATCACTACCTGCTGAAAAGGTTTTGGAAATGGTCAAGGATATGGTCCAGGATGGAAACATTGTAGCATCAACGACTGACGGAGCTCGAGTGATGACGAAGTTTGGAAGATTGTCGGATTACCTTCATCAGCAGTGTTACAACCATGCGATTCACTTGGGGGTTTGCGATGTCCTGTACAAGGATCAGCCACTGGTACCAATTGAAAATGAGGATTCCGACGATTCGGATAGTGATAACTACGATGATGAAGTTGGTTCTTCGGGTAAATATATTAGATTGTTCATGTTCATATTAAGGAAAACAGCTAATTTATTTCAATTATAGACTTGTACACCACGCGATTTGGAGAGTCTCTGAAACGTATTCGAAGAGACGTGAAATTTTTTCGAAAATCGCCTGTTAAGAATGCCCTGCTTCAAGAAAATATCACGAAAATGTTACATAAACCACTTCAACTGTGTGTGGACGTCAAAACTCGTTGGAATTCGACTGAAACGATGCTGGAGCACTTCATTCGCGGTTTTGATTGCATCAAAGAGACACTTTCCGAAATAGGCCTTTCAGGTCTTATGTTGGCAGGTACCTATAGTGGAGGTAATTAAGAAAGATTTAAATATCTTGCAGTAAAATCTTATACAAACTAATTTATTTAAGTTTAATTCAAATAAGGGGCCGTTCATAAATCACGTAAAGCTAAGTAAGGGAGGAGGCTGAGAGGCATGACTTGGTCAAGGGGAGGGGTGAACATTTTCCATACATCCTCCTCCCTGTACTGTCCACGTGGTTTATGGAAAGTCGTTTTACAGTTTTACACCGGATTCGTTCTAAAACTTTCATAGAAACATCTACCTGGTTTTCAAAATAAAAGTACAAAAAAAAAGCAGGATTATGGAAAATCGAAGAACGATTGATGTTTCATTATTCAATAACTGTGCTCTACACATACACTTGAATATAAATCTAATGCCTTAGAAAGGCTTATGAGCCTTTGGCTGCAAGTGGTAAAAGAAAATAAACAATACAAAAAAAACTTCAAGTCATAAAAAATAACAATGCAGAATATGAACTTCACATTCATGAACTTAATTCTGGTACTGCAGTTTCAACGCCTCAAGTAACTTTTTCTTCTGCTGTTTCTGCTGATTAACTTCCGTTAACTTGTCTTGCTGTTGCTTCTCCTTTTTCTTCTTACGTTGTTCAATTTCTTCCGGTTTTTGCTTTCGAAGTTTTTCCTTCTCATTTTTGCGTTGCTCAGCTTCTTCTCGTTTTTGCTTCCGGATTTCCGCTTTCTCATCTTTCAGCTTTTCGTTCCTGATTTTCGCAAGCTCTCTCTCTTCTGCTCTGGCTTCATACTTCATTCTCCTTTTCTTCCTCAAGAAGACAAATTTCTTGTAGCCCCTCGGATATTTTCTTTTGTAGTTCCTATGACTGCTTTTTCTACGGGACGCCATCCTTCAGCTCATCTTACGACTTGCAACGTAATTTACCTTCCTTTCTTTTAGCCGTTAATAAAAAATGGATGTTGCGTATGAAAACATAAGAAATTTAGTAGATTATATTCACTTATTTTAAAAACGATATTTCAAAGTCATTTCAACACTAAAACAAATATATTTTCAACTCAAATGTTCCGTACAATCTAGTTGAACGTCATGTAGCCAACTTGTGAGCAGAACTGCAGAATTTCTTTGATATAGCAGGTATTTTATTCCAATACAGCCACTATGGATACGTTTACCCTATAGACCGACGTTGACGCTGCGTTCACCTTCGGCACATCTTTCGATTGCTCAATGAAGGGAAATTGGCGTCAAAAATCTGTATGGAATTTGACAGTTATAGCCAGGCGTAAATCAAAATCTGAACAAAAGCAACCCCAGAATCACTTTAAAAAACATAAAAGCCCCAATTACCAAGCGTGGAAATTGGCAATGGCGATCTCGTACCACCTTCGATTTTTGACATTCTCAATGAAATCCTTCGGATAATCGATATCAACAGTTAACCATCCCAGCCTAGTGGACTACCTTCTGTGTGGTGATGGTGATAGAAGTGCAAGAAAGCTTAATCTTAAAACACACAGGAGGACACATACCACAACCAGAACGAACGCATAGCACTTGATGAGAACAAATGACGCACGATCAAGTACCAGGAAGCCATCAGCTTGCAAGATGGGAGATGGCTATTAAGATAAAAATTGTGTGGTGATAAATGAATTACTGTTACCAAACAAACCACACAGCAACAGAAGCCGCCGGAGATACATGAGCGCGTATACAAATAAATAATTCAATTAAACCAAGTAAGGGCCGGGGCAGAATCGCTTCCCTTGTCTCGACGATATCTTGCTCAATAGTCATCGAGCTAAGTACGAGTGATTCTGTACTCCATTCCGTTCGCCAGATAATTTTCTGACCGAGGGGAAATGAATGAATCCAAAGTACATACTAAACAAACATGCCTCTCAGCATAGCATTTCAAGTGCACATTGCTGAACAATCGACTATGTTCCTCCCGCGGGGTTCGATTTTCCACGCTCCATCGATTCCCAGAACGTGATCGTCGCTGATCGTACTTGCGTATGTGGGGGAGGCAACGACCGGCCGAAGATGGCCCATTTTAATTGTGTCATCTGGCGGTGTGCTCGGGCGGGCCCAAAGCCTTCAAGATCCCGACCGCAGCCAAAACTCCGCTCATTAGCCAAAGAGCATAGCGACAAATTGGTCGGCCGCATTGTGCAGCGCTACAATTTGTCATTTTAATGCACTAATTAACGTCACTTTCGGGCATGAATTATGCGCCGGTGTGT
This sequence comes from Aedes koreicus, assembly GCA_024533555.2. Taxonomy (NCBI): domain Eukaryota; kingdom Metazoa; phylum Arthropoda; class Insecta; order Diptera; family Culicidae; genus Aedes; species Aedes koreicus. The sequence continues at coordinate 3,152 of JAHHFK020000726.1, read as the reverse complement.
GATTTGTAAACGTCTTCATTTGCGCTCGAAAGGTTAAATTTCGTTGGTGCGTCTTCCTGCATGCATCCCAATCCTTAACTGCGCTTCTTACATGATTCCGAAGGCGAGAAAGAGGGCGAGAGAATTATCAGAATTTTATTGATGATCTCGACTGGCCACGGCCCCGTTCGAAGTGAAACGAGATGGGCAAGATGGAAAATGGGCGATAAATTTAATCGAATTAGGCCTTGTGCATTTCCGACGATGTGATGGGATGGGGTGGGAGATCAGTCGGCCTCAGTCAGAACAGCTGACAACGGAACGGCCCTGGGCGGGGAAATGTTCACACTTGTGCTGAGCGGCTTACAGTTGGATTGGAGGGGTGGCGGAATGGTCCCCGTGGATATTGCAAGAGGCATTCGTGGTCCACTTATGGTGCAGATTATGATCGTGAGTTAAAGTTGCAGTTATGGATTGGCCGAGCATAGAATAAACTCGATGTGATGATTGTGAAGATCATATTTCAAATATTGAATTGAATTGGATTTTGCGTTAAAACTAGAACTTGTGTACGGCTCTGTTCACAAATTACGTAACGCAAGAGGGGGAGGAGGGGTTGAACAAGTATTACATTTTGCTTAACTTTTAAAGGAGGCGAGGGATTATTGTGTAATGTTACGCGTAACGATATGCTTCATTGATTTTATTTGATTTTTTATCACAAAATTGTTTTCAGTGTATATTTATCTTGCAGCCCTGTTTTAAAATATCGACCAACATTATTTCGCCTTGAAAGGTAATTTTTTTTTTCTTTCGCTTTTCGCTCCTGCGCCCTTTGTTCGTGTTGCATTCGATACAAAAATGTTGTTTTGCAATAAAAAGCCACCAAATCTTAATGTTCAACATGATCAACAAAGTGGTTTACGATGTCTCCGCCGTACTTATGAGTTAAAATAGCTCCACGGGACATCATAATACTGTAATAGAGATGTCACAGTATTGCTAGAATACCTACGGAACTCCAATCTATCCTTGATTCAGATCTTGATGTTCTACATTATCAACAAGGCTATTTACGATGTCTCCACTATACTCCACTAACTTCATGAGATATCATTACACAATTTTAAACATAAACACAAGTACAGACAAAAACGATCACCAAAAATTCATTTTAAGCCGGATATTTTTGAAACTCTCAGGGAATAACTAAACACTAACTATTAGCTATGTTATTGCAAAGTTGGTTTATTCAAACATCTTCTCCTAGGCTAAATGCCCGCACCTTGGACTTAATGCTACCCATAAAATCCTGTGCAAAGAAAATCATTTTGTGCCGAAGTGCTCAACCCTGTATATTTTTGTATGGATAACGAGAGTCTCTAAAACTCCCTTACAAACGTGAAGTTATTTAGAAACGCCCACTTGAGTAGTTGTTTATGGTGACTTCTCTAAATGCCAATTTGCCGTTTAATGCATTTACTGGAGGCATAATGGTTTCTAAATGCTTTTTCAACTGACCATACTAAGATAATATGAATGAGTCCTAAGCCGGCATTTAAAAACAGCATTTTACGAGTTCATAAGTTCGAAATAAAACCTTTGATAGGAGTAAAAGGTAGGTTCTCATAAAGCTGACTAAAATATAAAACCATTTGGTACCTCTTGGTGCCATAATAAAACCAAATTGATTTCAGGTGGCTTTCATAAAACTTTACTAAAATTTAATAAAGGTGGATGGTTTTGGCAATGTAACTTGGGAGAATACCTCCCTGTGGACACCCTTTTGCAGAAATTCCGTACTTTAAGAAGAATGAAGTAACAAGACTAGTCAGAAGCATGCCGACTACTTCCGCCGTTGATCTGGTCGCCGAGGTTCTGAACAAGGAAATGTTTGAAGTCCCAACCGGCTGGAAATACTTTGGAAATCTTATGGATGCCGGACGTCTTTGTGTTTGTGGTGAAGAAAGCTGCGGAGCTGATTCGAATCACATTTGCGAAACGGATGGCTGTTCAAGGCCGTTCAGACTTGGTTCTCGGTCATGCAGCATAAGAAAAAGAATGTCGAAGAAATTTGTGTAGAACACTAGCGCTACGGCCGAAACTACTTCACCCGCTACGACTATGAAGAATGCGATCTGGCTCCGTGCAACGGGATGATGACCTCCCTAGAGAAAACTATGAACACGAACGCTTCCTCACAGGCAAAGACCATAGCATGCTGTGCGTTTGACTGTCTTTCGTTTGTTTGCTTGTTTACACCGTTTAAATTCTTCGTTTTCAAAATGTCACGCATTGAAAAAGACGTGAAAATTAAGGTTTTGGACAGACATGGCTACGTGAAAAGGGTGTAACTATGCGACAATTGGCAAAGCGCTTTAGAATTCATCACGCGAGTGTAAAATCCATCACAACTAAGTTTGGGGAACACTGTTCTTTGGATGAACTGCCAGGAAGAGGCAGAAAATCCGGATCTTCTAATCTAATCTAATCTCACACTAACGCAGCCAATTCTTGAAAGCATCTTGGAAAATGATGGTTTCTTGAGTACACCATTTTTCTTGTCATCGGCCAGGCCAACTGCTTAGTGTGTGCCGCAGAGAGGATTCCAAGAAATAGAGCGATTCCAGAAAGATCTAAAATCGCTCTACTACTCTGAATCAAGGTAAGGAAGAAAGCGTGGACCTCCCGTACCAAACGCTTCCATGTAGAGTTAAACAGTGTGATAATTTGTACTATATCGTTGGGAGCATAGATGCTTGAAAGATTAGTGTATGCTTCTTTTGCCTATGGGTGAACTTTTGGCATTTGAACCAAAAGCCCGGCAATAATTGCCAAGGTTATTTGGATAGACACTTACTTCTGGTGCTCCGGATAGTGTCGTCTGCCGCCCAGAACGGCAGAGTAGTTTCACTGATTGAAGCATGGCAACTAAATTGTTGTCGCGGAAATGGACCTATTACTATCGGGAACGGGTAATTATAAATGCTGCGTTTCCCGATTAGTAGCTTCCGACACCGTGAAATCCCGATAGGAAAGACTTTTAGCTAACTGAACGGAACTACTATGAACAGTACCGAGGGAGAAAGGAACGATGCGAGACGAAAAATGGAAAATATTCACACAAGAGATTTTTTTCCCTTCGTAATAACTTCTCCGTAGTCAGCGAATGA